>VWPU01004244.1:0-38944 GCA_013398955.1 Callaeas wilsoni | reverse complement strand
CGGGCGGCGGGGCGCGGCGCGGGTGTCCCGCCGGGCCGAGGGGGCGGCGGGAGCGGGGGCACCGGTCCCTACTCACTCTCGTCAGGCAGCTGATCCAGCTCCGCCATCTTGAACGAGCCGCGCCGCTTTTTCAAAGGCTGCCTGGCGCGGGGCATTCTGGGGGAGGAGACGGGGCCGGGCGCGCGGCGGGCGCGCGCGCGGGGCGGGGCCTCCTGCCGCGGGCCGTGAGGGGACGGGCGGCGGGAACGGGAACAGCGCCGGCACAGGAACCTAGCGCTCCCCTCCGGGGCCGCCCGGAGCCTGGCGGCACCACACAGCCGTAGTTAAGGAGTTGGACTGCACGTTAAACTTTCCAATTTCCAACCTGGTTCAATTCCCTGCCACTGGCAGGGGCACCTTCCACTAGACCAGGTTGCTCAGAGCCCCATCCGAACTGGCTTTGAACACCTCCAGGGCCGGGCTAGCCACAGCTGCTCTGAGCAACCTGTTCCAGTGTCTCACCACCCTGCCAGTAAAGACTTTGTTCCTAATATCTAACCTAATTTCCCCCTCCTTCAGTTTGTACCCATTACTCCTTGTCCTATCATTACTACAGTTCATGACAGAGTCCCTCTCATGCTTCCTTATTGGTTCCCTTCAGATAGTGGAAGGTTGCTATGAGGTCTCCAGTAGGCTCCAACTTTCTCAGCCTATTGTTCTAAGGTAGGTGGACCAGTCCTCTTATCATTGCCATGGTCCTCCTCTGGACTTGCTCCAACAGTTCCCTGTTATAATGTGGGATGAGGGGGAATGGGTGACTGGCAGTTTGGGGTGGGGTGTTGGCTCTCACGAAGCATCACCCTAAAGTAGCTGTGCTAGCTTTGAGTCTTTAAACAATCCCATTATATTATATCCATCCTCCTTCATGAAATAATAGCTTTTTGATAAACTGTGCCTCTTTTCCTTGTCTTCGCTTTCCATAAACAACTGCAAAGGTGAGGCTCCAGGAGGAGCAAGGGATTACAACAGTCCCAGCACAGCCAGCCCCGGCCCCGCTGTCACGGTCTGTGGCACTGCTCCTGAGAGGCAGCTGAAATGCTCACTGAGCCCAAGGCCTGAAGGTCAAGGTCTCACTTGTTTTCACTCAGTGCCAGGGAAAGCCAACAAACCCCTGACAGTGAGTGGCTGTTGTCTAACAAGCTCCTTATCTTGGCCTGCCCTCTACCCTTTCACCCCCTGAAAGCTTTCTTCAAGCAGCAGCAGTGGGTCTTTTTGTGTAGTTTCTTTGGATCTCTGTGCCACAGTGAATTTTAAAGCTTCTGCATCAACAAATATAAGCATGGAGATACCATCATGAACCACAAGCACCTCAATTGCTCATGGACCAGACTCTTTACGTAGGTTTGGCTTTGATAACAGTATCTACTGCTATTATACCAACCAAAATGCCTTTTTAATATATATATATAAATAAATAAAGATGAAAATGCAAACTGAGCTTCAAAATACATAAACAGTGTATCTTAGTCAAGGCTAAGTCTGTGACACATATTAAACATATTGCCAAAAGCACAGTGGTGTAATGCAAAACAGATGCTATGTCTGGTTGTATGCAACTCTTTGAAAGCACCTAGGTGAAATTAAAGATTCTACAAAATACAGAAAATGTGTATCTTGGGACGTGGAATAGAGTGTGTGTTCTTAATTTGCTAATGAACTCAGATGACTAGGCACTCTGGCAGGTTGAGAGGGGCAGGATATAGGTCACGTTATTAAACAATTTTAAATACATAAATAAATAAAATCAATGCTGCCCTTGTGCTCAAGGGGAAACAAGCCAGTTTCTAAGCGAAGAAACAAACTGAGTGAAATGCTTTAGAAATTCCCCACAAGGCTTTCTATGTACATTGTAGCAGAACTACAAAAAAAAAGAAAAAGAAGAGGAAAAAAGAAAATACAAAGCCTAGCTGGCATTTCTAGCCCCCTTTTCAGGTCATTTGGAAAGGCTGTTTAAGCAGCCTTCCCTCCCCTTAGCCTCCAAAGGGCCTAAGACACTTCAGTCAGAGCTTTCCATACTGCACAGCTCCAAAGAAAGCTGCTACAGCAGACAGATGCAAAGCGCTGCAGGCACAAAACTAAGGAAACTAATAACAAAACACAACTAAATAGTAATCTGTGCCATTTCAAACACCAACCTCCATCTCCCCCAAAACATTAAACCCTGCACAATTTTCCCCTTTTAATAAAATACTTCCACCACCCAAAAGGCCTGACATGGACCAGACCTTCCAGGCTGTTAAACAATGTGTTAATGACACTAATATTTCTCTGTATTTCAGCTGTGCTCCCCTTGTTCCGAGGGCTGTATGTTAATGCTCAGCTAAGACTGGCGACACTGAGACTTCCACAGTTGACAGAAGACACTGATCACCAGAGAGGTTTCCACTGCTGTGCTTTGTAAACCTTGTCATCAGGTCTGGCTGCGCTGAAAGCAGAGCCACCCTGATGGCACCCCACAGCTTTCCCTGAGCAAAAGCTTTGCAGGGGAGGGATGAAAAGTGTTCTACAACACAATCACATTTCACAACAGCCCTCGAGAGTGTGAATTTCTACAAGGGAAAGAGGAAAAAGGAATGAAAAAGCACTCAGTGCCTTTCAGGGAGTCTTTGTAGAGTGCGATAAAACTAGATTAAAAAGGTAAGAGAGATTTTCTCCCCTCCCCAAATGCCTCCTGCCAATCACCTCACAAATTAACAGGTGTGCAGGTAGAATTCAGCTCCCAACAGCATGATGATTATTCCTTCATTTCATTCCAACAGCTGAATTTGGAAAATATTTAACAGAAGCCATTACCATTCACTATGATGAAAGGGTAACAATCAACACTGTATTATGATTCCTGGATAAAGGACCTTTTACATCTTGGCCTTTAATGAATGCTGCAGTATCTCCATGTTCCGGTTTTTCGTTTGTCCTGTGCTCGCAGTTTCCAAGTCACACAAACACGACCTCGTTTGACAAAGCCCCAGCCAGGGCCATTTGTCAGTGTGCACACAAACACACGACGTTTCCAGTTTATCCTTTTACCATTCTGGCAAATTTGCAGCGTGCGCTTGGGCGATGTGGAAATGACACAACTCCTCTGACAGACAGGCAGGGGAACTGAAAACATCCGCGCTCGCTGCCAACAACCTGCCTTAGGTGCTGCTGACTCACCTGCTTGGCACAGCTGGAGGGAGGTCTCTAAACTGGCTGCACTGCTGCCATTCGCTCTCGCCAGGGTCACGTTAGGCAACTGCTCCTAATGGGGTGTGCTGAAATGCAGAGAGCACTTCCACGCTCCCATTCCTCCTCAGTTGCTGCAGACGATATTAAGACACGGGTTACACCACCTCCTGACCAACGCATTCAGAGTCCTGTCAGCGCACAGCTGCTCCCAGGGGATGGGAGACAGCTACGCTGTCATTTTCTCATATCCCCTAGGCAGGCCCTGGCAGTAGGAAGAAAAGCACAGACAGCTGGCAGAAGTGTGCTCTTTAGTCACTGAAGCACCTTCTTGTGAAGTCTGAGTCCTGCTGCATTAATCACATTATGAAATTAGACTTTTTAACGAGGGGGTGAGGGAAGCAGTAGTTTCCCCTCTGAGTTGTTGGGAAGTCATTCCTTCTTCTCACCTTGCCTGTCCCTGTGTATCTCACTTCTGTGGAAGTGACCTGCCATGCCCAGAGGCGCACATGCTACCTTCACACCAGAACAAATGAAAATCATCACAGCAACTTGGCTGGGACCTACAGCTGCATTTCTTCTCACAGGCGCCACTTCATCTCCAAAATGACCATTTCTAGAGAAGCAGCCTGGCATTAATTTGAAAGTCAAAGCACACACAAGCTCTTGTTCAGATGCATGTACTCCACAACAGTGGAAACTATTTTTATGGGCATAACAGGAGCGTGAGTGTAATGGATTAAGTTAGGGGCCTCAACACATGCATAAAAGCAATTCAGGCAAAACACTAAGTGGGATATAAATTGGCTACAATAACACTTCAGCAGACAATTATGGCATTATGTCCCCAGAATTCAGAGTGAGGTCTGTAACAGTCTTCCAGAAAGCAAGCTGAAGCAGAGACCTCAGTAGTTACAAACACTGCAGGCCTCATTTAAGAACAGGAATACAGTTATTTATGGCACTGAGGAAGTTTCATGTGTCCAGTGGCCTTTTTCATATAGAAATTTTTTTTTTGCGGGTTTCCACCCTGCTTTTCTCTGATTAGAAACTGAAGGGGGGCAGGGGCAGAATGTCATTGTTTTATGGCCAAAGTACCAGGCAACTTGTGCTCTAATTTTTTTTCTCAGCCATTTTATTCCTGCATGAACTCAAGCAAGTCACAAAGAATTTACACTGACTGCCCATGAGTAAGCCTAGGCTGGCTGCCTTCAATTAACTGCATGGACTATCTTAATGTTTGTGAGCTCTTGTACAACAGAGCCTGCAGCCATGCTAAATAAAGATAAAATGGTTAAATATTTATAAATTGCTGCTTTTGGTAGTTTAACATTTAGATCAGAAGCCATTCCTCAACACGCCTCCCCTGAAAAAAGGAGAGGATGTCATGGGACCTTATGTCTTGACAACTCGTTCAAGTGCTTTTGACAGAAATGGGACTACCTATTCATCCAGCCCTGCTCTGTGCTCATACTCCCAAAGCAGTGCCTTCAGTGGATGTCACAGTGCTGCTGTTCCCAGCCTGGCCCTGGGGAGAGGCTGTCCATCCGCTGGCTCCGGTGGCACCAGCGCCCGCTTCCAGGAGAGCGGATCCGCTCCGCGGTCCGACAAGCTGGCAGCAGAAGCAGCGCCTGAATTCACATCAGATTTCACTGCAGGACTCTCCTACAGTCCTCAAAGGGCACCTGCTGCCTCTTCAGGAAGTCCTGTATCTTTTCCTGCCATATTTGCAAGGTTAGGGGCAGCACTTGGGATGTACTTGCTTGTGCTGCAATTATAACCAAGCGCTACATACACAGCGCAAAGCACTCCTTGTGCTGCTTGGGTTGGAGCAACAGAGAACTTTCAGCCAGCTCTAGTACAGGTGAGAGAGGGAGCATCAAAAGCAGCTGCTTTTCAACTCCTGGTCCCAAACTGAACTGTTAACTGCTTTTTTTGAGGGGAAAAATAATCATCTCTCTCGTAACTAAATTGAACAAGTTCTCATGTTCTCTTTCAGAGACTGATAAGATCATACTTAAGTGACTAACCAAAAGGGTTTTTTGGAAGCAAAACTGATTAGCCACTGGTTAAGCTACTTAAGAGGCAGAAGACAGGCTACTCCCCTCACTTCCTCTCAAAATCCATTATCACCAACCTCAATCGATTTTTTCTGCTGAGCTGTCCTCAAGCCATACAACTTACTCAGTCCTTCCACATTTCCTCCTCTCCCTGACAGCAGCTTTGTTTTCCATCTATCACTCTTCATCCTCCTCTCCTTCAGGGGTCCTGGAAAGACCTGCACCATTAGCAACCACTCTGGCTTTTAAGTGCTTTTACAAAAGGCCCTGGGACACAACATGTTAGGAAACAGATCTGCTGTTTCCACGCGGGTTACTAAAGACTGAAGCCAGAACCATCAGCATGAGCTTGAACTGTCCCCTTCCTGGGAATCAGCCATCACTTTCCCTAATGCCTCAGGGAAATCAGTAACTTTTGAAGAGAATGATCTGATGTTGCACTATGGTTAAGTGCTCTCATATTGCTCAAGGACTAACTGAAAGTAGCAAACACCAGGAAAGATCGAAATTATCAGTTTGTATTGCTGTTTTCAGACAGGGATTTCAAGATCACTGACAGCGCAACAACAGACCTTACTCCAGGTCTTGATGAATGAAGCTTGAGCCCAAACTCACCTTTGTTAGGACGTCAGTCTACAACAACCAACTTACATCATGTTGAAGGTAGGTATTTAAAGGAGGTTTATTAGGGCTAATACTAAATTCAAACAGCCACAAGTTCATTTTCCATGTTTACCACACCGACTGTTGACAGATGAAGTCTCAGTGGAAAGTCCAAATTTTAATTTCACCATAACTTCCTGAAACATGACTACAGATTTCAATATTTGGCATTCGATCTTCCAGAGAGATACCATGTTTAAGAACATTCTACCAAATACATTTAAATTATGACTCAAAACCAAAACAATTTGGAAGTTTTGAAACATAAAGCTGTTAGTATGAAATTAGCTTTTATTTTTTTTTTACCTCAAAATAAATGGACATTTATTGTTTATTCAAGTGAAAACTGAAAAAGAGTATCTTAAACAAGGGGGAACCTTAACAGAGCAAGTATCACAAACATGCTCAAGTTCCTTCACCTGCTCTTGCCCAGCTCTGTTTGGCTAAGAACACCAGATTAATTTCTTTTTTTCTTTCTTGTCAGTTTGGTCAATTAAAAGAAACACTTAAAGCACCAGAATTAGAAGTGGTATAAAACAAAACCAGGTACTCATTCTCATCAGAATTCAGGTCCATGTATTGCCACACTTTTATATAAAACTTTCACTAAGTGTTGTACTAAACAGGATTTAGTAATCTCTTCTGCAGTTTAGCTCTTGATATCTTGGTAAGAGAAGTCAATGCATAAGCATGTCAGAAGTCAACGCTATAGTGTAACTACAGTAAAACTCTAACAGGGCTTCTAAATACTGTTCACCAGAGTGATGTCTTATAGTTGAATTTCAGTTTCAACAGGTACTTCAGATTTACCTGAGCAACATCATACACAATATATCTGGGAAGAATGTTAAGGAATAATTACAGTAGCTGATATTAATAACACAGAAAAACCTCAGAACACAGTGAAACTTCACCTTTGAACTTGGGCTACCATACAGATGCCTGTGTGATTAACCGGTTCTAAGAGCTCAAACCACAAAACTTTAAATCTGACCTTTCCTTGAATCTGAAAATGTTTGATACAATAGTCAGGAACAAGCAATTAAGTCATGTGGAGAATTGTGCAGCAGGAATCCAGAGTGACAGGCAGGTGAACCGACTTAGATACGGGGCTGTAGCTCCTGAGAATTATTTTTTGTCAAGAGTAACACACATCTCTCTTGCTATCTAAGCAGAGGAGCCATGTAGCCTAGATGAGAGCTGCAGTTTCAGACCCAGCATTTACAATTGTAATTGCAGCTCTATTGCTACCTTCCAGCACAAAGTCATTAATACCCTCTTAATTTCCCACTAAAAAACCCAAACTGGAATCACAGAGAAGAGCTCTGCAATGGTAGGCAGTGTTTGCACATTCTTATTTTTTCAGAAAGAGTTACAGCTCACCTATTTATTTCTCAATGCTTTAGGCCTCAAACTTACCTCTAACCCCAAAGTGTAAAACAAAATAAATATACATCATGTTACCTCAACTAGCTAATATCAACTGTATTATAGCTCATCATCTGACAGATGCTGTATTTAAGAAAACTCAAGATAAAACCACTATTGCCATGAGCTGTGTTGCCCAGACTCCTTGTAGGAGGAAAACAGCTCACCAAGACCAAAGGCAGTTTCTACAAACCCAGAGACTGCTTTACTGGGTTACCTGCTTCACTGGCAGTGAAGAGAGTGAGCTGGGACCTTAAACATCACTTATTTGTATTCTTATGACCTCTTGTGGATTTAAAGCACTAATTGATTTGGAAGCACTTCTGCCTAGAAGGAGACTTAATGGCTACATCTCTGATGGGCATTTGGGGCTTACCTCAACACTTGCAGAGGTCTGGGGAACACAAAAGATATGTTGAGAGAGTGTGAGAGCACAGATCTGGCTCCCCCACCTCCTCTTGGCCAAGCTGGCCTGCCACAGCACCATGAGGAAGAAACCAGACTGGAGTGATGAGAAACCACAGGCTGCATTCCCCTCTCCTTGTCCTGGCACCTCTCTGGGCACTACAGGGCAGTGTTGCCTGGCCACTCCAGTAACTTTGGTATGGAGTCCTGCTGGGGAACAGCTATTGGTATGTGTATTGTTTCCTTTTATTGCAGAATGACAAAGCAACAACTGCAGAATCATCCTCCTTGCAGAAGAGACTGTCTGCAAATACTCCCCAAAGCAGGTCTAAACCAAACGAAACACAGTGAGGCAGAACTCCGAACTGGCAGGCCGCAACACTCAAACACCGCGTGCAGCCAACGAAACAGCAAAGGATACTCATTATACAGAAGACAGGTATCGTTAATCCCTGTGGAGATCCCATTCCCTAAGGGAACCTCTACACCACCAAGGGTGGTAGTGGCTGTGGGATCAGGCGCGGTTTTGCCCAGGCCTAGAAAGGGAAAACAACATTAGTTACAAATCTACAAGGTAAAAACAGACTTTGCACAAAAAGAAAATGACCCAGCCAGCCAAATACCACTTCACATACACTTTCAAATCAAGTGTAGAAGTATCTTCAAAAGAACACAAAGAATACAGTCTGTTTATTCCATTCAGCATCACCATATTTACAGCAGTTGTACTCTTCTACATTAAAAATGAGAATTTTAGACTTTCAACTGTTAACTGTCTTATCTATATCATCAGAGCTAAATCAGAACAGATTTGTAGCTCTCATATCCTAGCTCCATTAATGAAAACATGCACATCGCAGCATTTTCAGACAAGTACAGCAAATCAATTCTTATTCTTGTTAAAATTTTCAATATAAATCTGATTTGACATCCCTAAGAACATGAGAAGCATGTATTGAAAAAGGCGCTAAATCATATTTTATTCTATTTTAGGCAACCTATTTTTTAAGCCTCTCAAAATGAATAGTTTAAGATAAGCCACTCATTACTCAGGATACTGTTCTTCACTCTGCCATCTTAGTACAGAAGACAGTCATGATTACCATTTCTTTTGCTTGAATTAGACAGCTAAGTCTTTTCTCTCTTCTTTTTCAATACATGACACATTCTGCAGATAGAAGTGTAATGAGAGCAGTTGCTCCACTTGAACTTTTATTCCTAGTTTTTCCCTTCTGTTGAAGCTTCTAAGCCACTTTGAAAGCTAAACAATTGTTCTTCTGATCTATTCATCTTTCTTCTAAAATACACAGTATTGTTACGCTAAAAGGGAGTAAGAAGTTGGACAATGTACTTTATATTTGCTCCAATGTAACATCAAATGAAAGTTTCCTCCTGAATTTCAGGCATCTTCAGTCTTAACACTCCAAGTGTATTAACTTGCATCTTAAAACACTACAAACACATCCTGATGCAACCAAAGGGCAACATTATGCAACTTCTTAAAGGAAGTAGAGCTAAGAAGTGACTGTAGTTCTCTTTGCTAAGCAGAGCACCACAACCAAGTTGCCATCAATTACAGATTACCAATGACAACTACTAATGCTTACCTTTGACACTGTGTTTTCCTTTGGGCAATTTTGTGATGTGGGAAGCATTCTTTAGCTCGTACCTGGACAGCACAAAGAAGACACAACAGCACTTTACATTCGTCTTAAACTATCTTGGTGACCAAAATTTTCAGGCTTCAGTTTATGATGAGTTAATGCAAAGTTAATCTAAATTCTAGTCTTCTGGAACTCAACAGCCCTTCTTTGTCTTGGTTACTAATTTTAATGACGTTGGCATTTTGTACAAGATTCAGCTAGACCTGCAACAATAGCTCTTATTTTAAGAAAAAACAAATCTTGTTTCTGAAGAAAAAACACGTGCTTTTTCTTCACACTGAAGAGAAGGCTCACAATCTTAGCATCACCTTCTATGAGGATGTGTTAAGCACATTTGGCAAATACTCTTCGTAAGTTACTTACATATTTCCAAGGGCAACTTCTCCCAGTAGTACTAAACCTATGGGATCAGCTTGAGATGTGTGACAGTAGTTAGCACTCTTGGATACCATGTCTGCAAAATAGATGCCCTTCCCGAACATGTAGCCGGTCTGCAAGAAGGAAATAAATAAATAAATGAACTAAACTGGGGCAATAACACAGAGGCAGCATTGAATCCACCTGGCTGGGCTCCCAGGAGACCAAAGCTGCAACTCAACCTCTCGTGGACACCAGTGAGCAACCCACTCGGTGGACACCATGCTGTCTGAATGCTGGCAGATAACACAGGGCCTTCCCCACAGAGAAATTCCCTTGTCTAGGTTGTCCCCGATGGTGGCCATCTCTGGGCACAGGGATGGAGGCAGTCAGAGAAGTCGCTTCACCTACCACAGGAGCTTCAGGAGGAGCTATCCGCAGACCCTGCGAGAGGATCCCGGCGAAGTTGGTGGTGCGGGAGCCGTGCCACAGCAGCTGGCGGTTGTGGAGCTGCTTGAAGGGCTTGTAACGCTGGCTCTCCCCCTCACGCTCAATCCTGAAGATCTTCAGTTCAGAAGAGGATAGGAGGAAAAGAATAACCAAGCAAATAAACCGTTACCTTCACACAACTCATCAAAGGGGAGGGAAAAAAAAAAAATCACCCAACCTTCAGTGTACATTGATCTGCTAGGAAAATTGATTGGGATGGGTTTTAGTATTGGTAATTGGCTGTGTCATGCTAGCAAAGAGGTAGCAGCAATCACACAGTACTCATTATTGATTACTTCTCCACCTTTTCTTCTGCATTTTCATGAGGCTGTACTTTTCTGAAAAAAATCATTCAGTCAACTAAGGCTCAATTCTAGATGATTACTCCTCCACCTTCCTTTTGAAGCAAATTAAATTAAAATAAAAACACCAAAGCAAAAACACCTCATTAAGCTTAGATTCATCTCTGCCTAGACTTTTGCTATTCTAATTAAAAGAAAATGTTCTATCAAATCATCCCTTCAACAGAGGAAGCTGGGTAAGCTACTCAAAAATATAAGGCAATTGCAAACAAGCAAGTCAACTTAGGAGAGTTCATCTTCCCAAAGATTATCCCCAGTATTGCCCAGCTTACATCCACGACTTTGAGGTCGTATGCGTTGTGCGTAGCGGCGTGAGTATTCTTCACATATTGTTTGATAATCTTGGCTTCTTCTGAATCTTTGTCAACAACCTGCAAAGAGGCAAATGAGAAGTTTCCTCAGCACACAAACTAGCAGCCATCTTATGCTTGCAATATCTACCCTACGCTTGCAACTGCCCCCTTTAAACCTCCTCTACCATTTAGCTAGAAATACATTCCTAGCTAGAGAAGATGCACAGATATACAGACAGCCACAGAATGTCTGAGACAATGCTGGAAATTGAGATGATTTTCAATTCCATTGCTCTAAGAAGGGTCAGCCAAGGACTGAGTCCAGTCAAGCTTTCAACATCTCCAAGAACAGAGCCTCCATGGTCTTTCTGGGCAACCTTTTTCAGTGTTTGACCACTGTTGGAGTAAACAAATTAACCCAAAACAAACAACATCAACAACAAAAGCTTTTTCTTTTGTTTAAACACAAATTTCTGTATTTCAATTTGTGCCCATTGCCTCTTGTCATTGGAAACCACTGAGGAAAGTTTGCCTCTGTCTTCTTTCCTTCCTTCTCCTATCAGGTATTCCTAGACATTGATACAATATCCCTTGAACTTTCTTATCTGGAGGTCAAAACAGCTCAGCTCTTTTTGCGTCTCCTTGAACACACGCTCCAGCTCCTTAACCATCTCAGTGGCAGTACATCTGTCCAGTTAGAGCTGAGGTGATCTGTTTTACTCCAGACTAACAGGACATCAGCTTGTACTCACAGCCACCCATTGCCTTTTATTTCCTTTACCTTAATATCTGTTTTAAGTTTTTCATAGTTGATGTCAATTGGGTCTTTATCTCCATCTTCATTTCCACCTCTGAGAAGGCTGTAAGCAACCTCAATATCAAGCAAGTTGTCCAACATCTGTACTTTAGCCTGAAGAATTTAAACAGGTTATGCTATGTTACTTAGGCCTTTGACATGTTCAGAGTAAGCCTGGGATACCTCAAATTAAAAAAGCATATGACAATCACTGCCCACATGGTGCCATCTAATAACACCACAACACTGTCTTTAAACATACATATACACCCCCAAACTATTTCAATTATACACACATACATAACATATACATAACATCTCTTATCTTCTAATACCTTATGCATATAATTATTTACACAGATATATGCACATAAACAAACAAAAAGATATTCTGAAGAAAAACAAGTTTAACCTCCTGCTTTCATGAGGCTGAACTTGTTTTTCTTCAGGTTATCTTTTTGTTTGTGAGGTTTTAACGCTTACTTTAACCTCATGCTTTTATAAGGTTAATGAAGCGTTAAAACCTCACATATTCTCTATGTTACATGTCCGACATCAAGACCTGTTGCCTGCAAACAACATACAGTTTCCAGTCAATACCTGAATGTATTCCAAGTTATTTAGGAGAGGTGGCTTCTTCATCCCGAAGTCATGAGGAATCAGAGTATAGAAGCGGTTGGAGAGGTCCAAAATCTGGGATTCTGAACCATTGTCAGAAACCGCCTAGACAAGACAACAAGCACCAAAGAAAATTACTGAGTAAGACTAAGTCTCCATAGCAATAAACACACACAAGATACTTAAGGACTAACACAGGAGCAGCAGTACCAATAGTGCTCATGCTGTAACTCTCACAGGACTAAAAAGCCATTCTATTTAATTGTCTTGCGTTTAGCAAGTCACAGTATTTGCACAGAAACACACAGAACTGTGTACGAGAAAAATTCAATGGGAATTATGTTTCTGGAGGGCAAAGTCTTCAGGATATTTAAGTAATGCATATCTTTGTCATTTATTCTAGCAACTGAAGAACTTCCTGTATCTATGCTTTGCCAGGGAGCCCATGACAAAACCAACGGGTTATGCTGGTACATTTTTGCAATCTGTACAGGCAATACTATGTAGTGATTCTGGAATGGTTCAGATCACAATGTGTAAATACACCAACATTATCAAACAAGACCCTTTCCTGTGTCAACTTTAACCTTTATTCTGATCCTCTGACAGACTTCTCTGGGGTGGAAACACCAGCTCACTACTAGATTGATGCATCAGCTTCATGTGCTCAACTGCCATTTATGTCTGGCTCAAGCCAGAGTCTGTGCTACAAAAACGTGAAAGACACAAGTACTGCCCACACTGGTACAACAGTGAAGAGAACTAACTGCTTACCCATGGAAGCCACATCCTCTTCTCCAGAGAGAAAGCACAGATCTTTATATGCACAGCTCAGATTCACCCTACTGAGCCCAGAACAACTTCTGAATTCCCTTTTTTGCTCTAACATCTCTTTCATGCTCACCTGCTGAACCTCATTCAGGATGGAGTATGCACTCTGGATCTGTCGCTTGCTCAGTTTTCCCAATGGCATCTTCTGCAAGTCAATCTGATAAAGATACAAGTATTAACCCCAAATTTCACTACATTTAAACCACTTCCCTCTCTGGTTTCTAGAGAACTAATTTCTCCATGCTAATAGGACTGACCACACAAAGAATGGAAACATTTTCGACTCTGTGGATTGAAGAATTATGTCAGAAGGACACACCATTGAAAAGACATCCTATAACCAAAGGAATACTGCAATAGGAAACTAAGCACACATGCTAGGGCAACACAAAAACAGGATATTAAGTGTCTGGCATGAAGTTTAATATTAACCTGGTGTCAGATGCATTCCTTAATCACTTAAGTAACCATACACTTAAGGGTGGCAAAGAAGCAAACTGAATGAAGTAATTCTTGTTCATAAGATCATCTGTGTCTCTAGGTACAATCCAGACACCTTCTTCCAACTTTACCCTACAATTATCAAGGATCAAATGCAAAGATGCTGTGAGGTGCATCATATTCATGAAATATGAGCCAAAACCCCTCAACTAAGTTAAAAGCAATGTCTTGGTTGCCTGCATTTATCCACTGATTTAATTTAGATGTTGGTTTTCTTTGTATATTGATGGATCTCGGGAGAGTATTGAAAACCTCTACATTGTTAAAGGACCATCTGAATGCAAAAACATTCAACAAAAATCAAGTCCAGTGGAGTCTTTTAGTAAGATCACACATACACCCTTTAGAGTCTTGACAGTACTCAGCATACACTCTGCAGGTCAAACTAGTTTTTACTGAAATTGATGGATTTAAGATTTAGTTCATGGACAGAAGATCCTAAGAAACCATGACTATCACATACTGTCTGGCTAAGTGCCACATTATTTATCCACTATGGAGCTAGGAAACGCAGCTGTATGCAAATCTTCTCTGCAAGATGAACTCAGAAGGCTCTTCCAAGCCACAGAGGTGAAAGCTCTGAAGTGATTTTGCATGGAGATTTCCACCCTGTACTGGGCTTAGGAGAACTTTCACCTTTAGTGACAGCTAAGCATAGTTAAAGCCAGATGCCAAGAAAAGCTAAGATGTGCTGCAAGAGGGAAGACAGGCTTCAAAACTGATCATGTCTTGAGGACATGAGAGGCACAAAGCCAAGATTAATAATCTAATGAAAACCAATCTGCAATGGATTTGTAGCTCCCAAACTTTTGGGACCAATACTCTCTTGCTGAGTACCACCTGTACCAATCTGTATTATGTCATTATTAGCTGAAAAATCATGCAGAACATGCAGAAGTAAAATAGGCCACTTAATTTGGATGTGCAGAATAGCTGCAGACACCTATCCTATGAGTTATATAAACATGTAAAGTAACACATATAATCACTAACACACAAACACTAACACCTATGGAATAAAACATCCCCCAATGATGTGATTCAGAAGCACAACTCCAACAGAGCCCACAAATAGCCAAAGGGCTGGAATTTGTGTCTCCTCTGACTCATGGGAGGTAGACAGTCCTGCAGAGCTAAGCTCTGGTTTAAAGCTAAACTCCATCCACAGCTTTATCATCAGATGTGCCAAAAGAGCACAGCAGCCAAGGGGCTGGGCCTAAACAACAGCACTGCAATTACTGCTAGGTGCACTGAGGGCAACGGGAAGAATTAGCTCCACATCACGGATGTGTGCACCAGGATTGTCACTAGAGGCAAGGGAGATGTTTGCCTTCCACCCAGGCAAGGGAGAACACAGCACTAGAGTAGACTCAGTCCTCTAAGAAGCCGCTCCATGTAAAGCAATGACACAGATAATGGTAATAAACTCCCATATGCTTGGTAAGGTGCAATTCCTGAAAGCTAAGTTAGAAGCAGGAAGATAAATGCATCATTTTAAGATAAGTCCACTGTCATGCAATGGAAAGATTCAGAATTTGCTACCGTTTTGGCAAAGTGAGAGGTGACCGGATGGAGCAAAATACTCAAGATCAGGCTGATTAAAGGAACTAAGCAGTCGTTTCTGGAGGACATATAGAAACCTCTAACCAGGAAAAACATTATTTCCTCTAACAGAAAACAGCTGTTCAGTTCAGGAAGATAAATCTAATAGGAAGACTGGCCCATCTGGAGTCTCAGTTCTGCTATAGATCTGCAGATGGTGTGAATTAACATAGTTTCAGGAGAGTTCTACAAAACCAAATGACAAGAGATGATGATCAGTTCAGTGTCTTTAGCCAGTCACAGTTACAAAAAATTATTCATATTTTACAAGACTTTGATGTAAAGCACCACTGAAGGTATAGGAGAACATAATTAACCCAAGGTACAACACAATGCTGGGCAAGCCATCTGAAAGCTTTCAGGTAAGCTGCAGAAAATGGTACAAAGCCTGTTCTGAAAGGTAGGTACACGAAATAATGGGGAAAGAGCAGCTGCTTAAATATCAAGTCTTAGGGCAGGATAACTAAGCTGGCTGAAGAAAACTGAAATTTGTTATTTAGAATTAGTTTGAATAGCTGCATTAAAACAAACAGCAGGATCTCTGCACACTAGTAAAACAGTGCAAGGAGAGACATATGCTACCAAACCACTCTCTGAAAGCTTGCTAGAAGGATGGATCAAGAAGTATGGAAGAAAGAAGAATAGATGAAAATAGAGTTTTATTAGAACAAATGAGAAATACAACCAAAGCAATCTAAAGTCCACCCTGCGCAGAAGAGGATCTGGACTTTGACAAGACACTTCCATTACTGTATGTATCAACTGGCAGCATTTCTCTAGCCTGAGCTGCATCTCATTTGCTACCTAAATCCATGGTATTCCTGCAATTCCCAGCCCCCAAATGTGGTTCCCTGCTTAGAAAAACAGGAGTTTCACCAGTGTCACATGACCAGCACATTGGTTATCTGTGTTAATACTTTAAGAGCATTCAGCAAACAGCAGTCACTGTGCAGGTGTGACTGGAAAAATCCATAAATAAACAAAAACACAGAATGATTACTGATCCCAGGACTGGCAGACAATTCTCTCAGAGGCTTGTTAAACTTAAGACACTGATAGACAAAAAATGCACCCGGTGCTTTAAGAACTGCATGTATCATAACTAAGTTACTACTTCTAGGACTTGGCATATTCCAGTCAGGCTCTTGCCTTTATTTTAAGACAGATCTAAAACTCACACTTGACTTTTGGGAAGTATGAAGCACTCTGGATTGCAAAGAACTTGCTTCTGTTTGTGCAAGCATGATGGAAGGTTAGAAGGGAGAAACATGAATGTGTGTAGTCACCTCAAATTCCACCATTGCTTTCTTCATGCTCTCCACATCAAAGATCATCTTAATAAGGTCTTGGATTGGCTTAGCCAGTTTTGATTTTGTCCCGGCACCTACTGTTAGTTTCCTGACAGCTTCTTCGTCCTGGAAGGTAAAAATAGTATCAGAATTAGCAAAATCACAAAGGATAAAAGTAAGAGGCTGGCTGCCATGGCAACAACTCAAAACCAATTTAGTGTGTGCATACTATGACTAGCCTGAAGTTCATGGAGAGCGTGGGACATTGCTCTGACATTCTGGAACGAAGTGGGCTTAAAAAACCACCTATTCAATAATTTGGCAGTTGTTATTTCAAGATATGTAAAAAATCAGCAGAAACCAGAATTAAGGGAATAAGAATTCTCTTTGGATCTCTGCTTCACCTCAAGCAAGTATTAATTACTTTTTCTGCAAGCTTTCTGCTGGATAGAGACTTTCATATGAAAAAATGACTGTTTATTTTGCTGCTTTTACGACAAAATAGATGTAATAACTGGTTTCGCCAAGTTTTTGTAATAAAAACTGCCACAGATGTGTACAGGAATCATCAATTAGCCATAATACCATCTCAGTGCCTTTGTGGAGACAGCATTACAGGAATAAATAATGAGCCAGGTGCTTTGAGTAACACTGTACATTACACTGAGACAGACACTTTGCCACTGCAATATTCAAATTTCCAGAATTAAAGCCTAGCTTCGAGTGCTTTGCACTGAAAGATGACATCCATTAATCTGGCCACAGAAAAACACAACATCTTGAAAATATGTTCTCTGGCAGCTTTATAGCTATTAACAGCATTCAACTATTTAGTCTGAAAATAGTTCAGGTTACAGGTATGCCTTTAAATAAACACACAAACCCCCACTGGAAAGAAGGACGAGAAATCTTATTTAGCTTAGCTGTCTAAATAGCCAAATCCTACTGGCAGCGAATAATTTCTCTTTCTCAGCCTGCTCAGTAGGTGCACGAAGTGGAATGCTGCACTGGAGTTGCTTCAGCATTTGGGAGGATTTTGGAGGCAGCAGACAGATGAGAAGCATCTATTTTCCATTTTTAAAAAAACCAAGCTTTCAGACAGGATATATGTGAACTGACTGCTGAATTAAGTTCAAATTAATATCCTTGAAGTTATGGAGTAAACAGGAAAAAGCATTGAAGGGACACCAGATTTGATAACAGAAAAGTCCTTAGTTTTCCAACAGGTCTATTTTAATGGATGTTACTCCTTGATCTACAGCTCTCCCCTGCAGCAGAGAGAAGATACAACAGCTGCACTTCATTCCCCTGGTTTAAGTGCAAGTGATCCAAGAGCAAGCATAGAACAGAACAGTAACAGCAAGGAATCTCAGGAACACTCCACCTAGGACAGGGGCATTTCAGGGTTACCTGTCCATAATCTATTTCCAGTGGGTAGAATTTTTTGGGATATTTAGTGAAGTTCTTTGAATGCCAAGAATTGCCAGTTTTCTCTTCATACAAATTCAGGAAGTGTTCAATGGCATCTTCTTTTGATGGCATCTGCTCCAGCTTGTTACTGCCGATTACGGTGCCCACCCGGCCCCAGGATCTGAACACCCAGTATCTGGAGAAATGGAATGGGAGAAAAGAACAGGCATCAGCTACTCCACTGCTGTCAGCCATCTGCATACCATTAATTTTATGGAACACACTCACTATCAGTGACTGCGGGAAATCAACAGAGCAATCATCGTATGTCCAGGAACTGGTGTGAAAAATGCCCAGTGTTAACACACCAGAACTACAGCCCTGCGGTTAAATGGGTGCACAGCAGGAAAAGAGAGGCTAACATCTCTTCAGTCTTCATGTTTTGCAAATACAAATCTTCAGACTATTGGGGTCATATATTTGAAAAAAAAAAGACAACACATCTTTAAGCCTCAGGCCCCAGAGTTCAATGTTTTAGAGAAACCAGAAGTAAATCAAGTATTTGTTTGTACTACTGACACCAGCTTGGGTGAGCTTCCAATATAATCAATCAATCAACCTTTCAAATATGTCAGGTATGAAATGCAGGCACTGAAATCTCTCCATGTACTGAATCCCAGAATTAATACAACCTCACACACAGGAGGCAGCAACAAAAGCTTATTATAAACACGGTAAAGTGCAATAAATTTGGAGCTGAACCATGGTCGTTGCTACCCTGGATTTCTGTGTCACTTATTTGTTTGGCAGGGGCAGTTTCATTTTAAAGAACCTTCTCAATCTCTTCATCTAATCAGCGGTGCAACCACTGGACAGCTCTGCCATGCACCCAATGAGACTGGAAAGCTAAACGCACTATCAGCTCCTGACTATTTCAGTGCATTTTGTTACGCTGCAGGGCACACAATTCAGGCTAACACTGTGGCAGAACAGCCAGAATCTGGTTTTGTTTCCCAAGGTTACAGCTCTGTGATTAGAAGACAAAATTAAGTTAGAGAATATGGGGAAAAAACCTCCAACTTGGGTTTTGTCAACACCCACAAGGAATATCTCTGTGCAGAGCAGAGATTTCTGCATGGATGGCTTGTTTGGTAGATTTGGAAGAGATTTTTAGTTTTGGGTTTTTTTTCATTTGTGTTGTAGTGGTTTTTTTTTTCAAGTAACTATACCAAGCCGTTATCTCCCCAAAGACATTTTACTCATACTTGGTTTTTGGAGTGTCAAAAATCCAGTATTTATTAGAAAAACATGAACAAAAGTATTTCAAGGGAAAACTAAACTCACCTGTTCTCTCTGTCATCCTCTAGCAGCTGCAGTTTATAATAGGAATTTGTTCCTTTCACAATATCTACTAGTCCCAGGGTTGCACTGAAAATTTTCCCACCTTTTTCAAAGACATGAGCAGAATCCTCCAAACCTGCAGAGAAGAAACAAATTAGAACACAGAGGAGGAGGTTACTGTTTTAGCTCTCCTTCCTGCATTTGCATTCATCCAAATGTTTCATGCAGCAGTGTGATTTAACAAAAATACTGCAAAAACAGTGACCACACAGCTCATTCAAAACTACTTGGAGCATCTTTTCCTTTTAATGAATTGTGAGCACACACTTTTCGATAAACTGAAGTGACCATCAATCCTAACTAGAGGAAAAAAAAATTGTAACCTTTGATAGAGGATGATCAAAAATCTAGGATCTGACACTGCGTGAGCAGCTGAAGGAATCCTCAGGAGGGATGCAGCTCTGCAGGTGTCACATTAGCAAATGGACTGAAAACCAAAGGCTGGCCTTGGATGCAGTACAAATTGTCAGAACATCCATGCACCACAGGTTTGGAGAGCAGCATCAGTAGATGCTCATGCCAAACCTGTGTCCTCTGCTGGCTGGTCCTTTATTCACTCCACTGACAGGAGACCCTAAAGCTGAACAAGGTGCATGCCTTAGCTTAAGTGGTCCTTCTCAAGAAAGCTGTACTAGAAAATCCTGGAATATCCAGCCTTGGATGTCAACCAATACGCTTCCTTTGACAGCAATGAAAAAGGTTTAAATATTCATGCTCCTTTATGAAACCCTCATCCTTTTACAGAAAAACCCTTTTGCAAACCATCACGCATCCTGAAGACTGTGGGTGGTGAGGTACAGGTACTGTTATCACTCACCAGAATCAGGATCTACTGCTGCTCCACCCTTCACTGTTAACTTCATTTTCTTTTCAGACTTGCTAGGTCCTGCAGCGAAAGACAGTTAATTTTCTTCTTAGGTGAGCAACACAGTCTGACTTGAATCAACCTTAAAATTCTCAGTTTGCATAATTATCACCCTAAGGTGAATCAGATTCCCAGTATTTGAGCACAGTGACTTCAACGACTTTTTTTTTTTACTCTAGCAGCCAAATCACAGCCTCCACCCACCAAGTAAATGAGAAATTAGATTTCCCCAGATTCTGTCTATCTACTTCTTTTCTCCTGGCCCCAAGGGGTGGACCATATAATTTTTTCACCTTCACTGCAGATAAACACAACCACAAATGTGAAAGTGAGATATGAAAACCTCACAGGGCATGAGGAGTGTTTGGATTCCCTGGGGATGCTACTGTGGTGAGACAGTCTGGCAATAACACACCCAACTGTATGACAGAAACCTCCACTTGGAGGACACAGAGAACAGGTTCTGAACAGAAGTGAGCAAATGTGATGGTTTTGTTCACCATCCAGGGTTAATACAGCAAGTTCTCTATGGCACTGGTGAGCAATGCCACCAATATTTTTCCTCCTCTGTTAAAAAAAGATTATGTTCTAAATCAAGTAGCACAGAGACTCCATGCTCTGGACCCCAGTATTTTCTCACTTGCCAACAACCCCTGGGTAGTGTCTGTCATTTTGGTGTCCCAGGACCTCCCTGGAGACGCAACACCAACCCAAACTGGCAGAGAAGCTGATGTGTTATGAGGAAGAGACTGGACTGATGGCAGAGAGCCTGAGCAGACTGAAGGAGGGGAAAAAAGAGCTACCTCAGGAGACAGTTTAATGTTTGCTTAAAGCTAGTCTTGCCCTGAGGTCCATTATATAAACTTATCATGAGAAAAAGGGCAGAAAATTCTAGGAAAGGGTAAGGACAGACCATACCCAGGTTTGCTTTGTGCATGCACAGTACTGAACAGGCCTGTGGAGAAAACAACTGCTTTATTCCTCACCTTGCTCTTCTTTGACCTTCCCAGCACTCTTTGTACTCGGGGGCTTGCTGCTCTTCCCATCCACAGCCATTTCCTCGTGCTCCATTTTCACCTCTGCACCCCAAGGTGAAAGCGCATGGAGAGACACAAGCTCCTGGAATTCCTTGCTGGAAGATTTCACATCCTGAAGAAACGCCTCTGAGACCACACGGACTTTGGCCTCCTTCACTTCCTCCATCTTCTTGCTCATTTTCTCCACATCCTCTGCAGAGGCAATATAGGAAAGGGAGAAAAAAAAAAATGCATCAGTGATGTTTTAGACCTCAGCCTCTCCCCCTGGCTATGATTCAGGGCCCTGTAACACTTTGTGAAAACACAATTCCACTACATTTCAGATTCACCACGTTCTGTGGAGAGCCAAGTCCCTCCTCAGTTCAAAGCTACAGCTTGAGCTAGAGCAGAAACACTCCTGTTTTACCTGGCTGCTCCACCTCTCCCCTTCCTGGAGCTCGGCTGGAGCCACACGTTCTGATGGATGGGAGCAGATCTCCCACCTCAGCTGTCAGTTTGCACAACTCCAACACAGAGCAAGAGCAGACTCTAAGCTGCCAGCAGAGCAAACAAGTGCCCTCAGGCACCCACAGCCAGCTCTGGGGATTCTCCAAGGCAAGCATGGACACAGCCCACAGCACTCCTCATCCCAACAAAGATGGCCTGCACACCACCACGGTCTGCACACAAACCCCAGCTGCCTCTGACCCACGAGAGCCTTAAGGCACAGCCTGCCAGGCTAACTTGCTGGGTAAGCAAAACTCAAAGAGCACACATCTGTCTGTACTTTTCCAAGCACACTCAGGCCATATGTGCACACAAAACACTCCCCCTAATCCAATCACTGATCCCAAGACAGCTCTGAGGACAACTGTCCTCCGTAATCTGCTCAGCTCTTTCACCACTGCTACCAGTGACCACAGCACGGCTGCTCACTCTGCGTGCTGATGCACAGGGTGGCCTTGTTAGCTGTTGTCGTCATCTTTCCTCCCAGGTCCTCCACAATGCTCTTCACCTCCTCCTTGTTCTTTGACAGCTTCCCGACAACCAGGATCTTCATGTTGGTCAGCGGTTTGTCTAAAGGTTTGGAAATGACACGTTAGCAACAGGCACAGAGTCCCCTGGACAAACAGCAAGCACAAAGGGACAGCATCCCCTCGCTCTGTACAATCAGCTCAGCTGGCAGGGAGATGAGGGGCCAAGCAGGTCTGACCTGTGCTAAGCAAGCAGGAGGGAGCTCCCCTTCCCAGAGGAAAGGCAATGAAGCTCAGCAGCTGCCAACAAACAGAAAGGATGGAAGACAGGGAAATGGTATGTAGGCATATTTGCCCTTTTCTTGGTTTGTTTTGTTAAGTAAAAAGAAAAAGAATCAGTCTTCTTCAGCACTGTGCTACTAGGGACTGTGCTCTGCTTCCCTTTTGTTTTGATGCCTGGATAGCATGGGAGAAATTCACTGTCACGTGAAAGCTTCTGCCTTTTCAAAAGGAAATATTTTTTGAGGGGCTGCAGAGAGAATTCTCTCTCAAGCAACACTGTTCCAGTCTTGATCTTATAGACAGTACAAGGTTCTCTCACGCAACCTCCGTAACAAGTCAGGAGTAAACTGGTAACCACCTGAGGCTCCATCACGTTGTGTTAACACTGCAACTCAGGCTGGTCCGAGACATGGCAAGTGTCTAACAGAACATTTGCACTGCTAAAATATAAATGCTATCAACTTTGACCAGCCGAGGGTTGTGCTTCCTCTTCTCCCCTCAACACAGATTAGTTTGGTTGTTAGCAAACAAAGCAACCTGGCTTTAAACCTGGTCAACCTTCTGAGTTTACTTTCAGGGGACACTGGGGCTGGAATCAATTTGCTAATCAGAAACAAGACCTGGGATGTTTGTCTTCCCTGCTAAAATATCGTGATCTGGCTAAAGTTAACTGCAGAATTACTCCCACCTTTTTAACCAAGTAACGCCCTGCACCCAAAATTATGGCCAGAACTAGGAAGGCTGAATAAGAAAGAAGTCAGCATAGTTCTTAACAGACAGGCTTTATCACCAAAGCACGCAACTCATTCCAGCAACCTACAGGGAACTTCTTAATTCCAACATTTTGCAGGTTGGAGACAGCACATCTATTTTGCATAAGGGGAGTCAGTGATCAGTAAAGCCAAATCTCAGGAGGTGATTTAGAAACAAAACAAACCCCTGAAAAACCCTCTTGCCCTTAAAACCTAAAATTATGTGGAATATGTGGCATTATGGACATCCCTGGATGGTGCCCAAGAAACCAAGCAGGGCAGCATTTTGAAGCAGGTCTCCCCTGAGACACAATTTGCAACATCAGCCTTTACATTTCTGATTCACTGCATACACACCACATCCTCACAACCAAGAAACACCCAAAATGATCCGTGAGGAAACAACAGGACCTCAAGCCCTGACCCCAGGCAACCCAGCATATCAGGGCCCACCTGTGCTAGGAAGATGAAGCACGTGAAACACTTTTTTACCAGGAGAGCTCTGCCTGCTTGAGGGCAGGAGAACAGTGGGACTGTTCAGGGTGGCACATTTGTCTGGCTGGGAATGGCAGCCTGAACATCATCCTGAACTCCACCAATCCATGCCCAGCCAGATACCTACCTCTGGGTGCAGACACGGTCTCTGACAAAGGAGCAGATGCAGAGGGAGGAGGTGCAGAGTTCACAGTCGCAGCATCTGGAGGGAACACCCTGTCCTGCTTCTTACACTTAAATTTCTTCAGGTAAGGAATTTCCCGAAACTCCTGTGGGATGGAAGCATAAGCAGAGTTTAAGACCAAAAAATATTATCATAAGATTAAAAGGATAAATTGAGCACTGGCCAGATGCTGGCATTTACTGCACGTCTTGAAAATTATTTTCAGGACACTCACACTAAGGTGGACAAAACTCCACTTTACTGACTGAGAAAACAAAACTGGAAGAGGGTAAATGATGAGTTTCAAATCAAATCAACAACGTCTCTTTCAGTTTAGTGTTACTGGAAAAAATATGATTTATTTATGCATTAGCTGCCTGCTCCTGGAGGGATGTGGCTGTGACAGGACTTCCCCGCTGTCACAGCTGCTCAGCGCTGCAGCACACTCTGCTCTCTGGCATCCAGCACTGACTGCTGCTTGTTCAATCAGTTCAGAAATGTGCTTCAGAACGTCAAAAATGCAGTGAACACCCACCTTTGGGATTACCCAGTCCTTCCTGTTGGGAGTCTGTGTTTTAGCAACGCACTTGGTCCAGGCAGTGATATCTCCTGAACAGTAGTAAGCGTCACTCTTGAACACAAACTGCCCCTTGCACTCCTCGCAGGGCAGCAGAGCTCCAAATGCCATCCCATCTGCTACTCGGTCCAGGATCTAAAGCAATAAACAAAACAGAGCAGGTCATGGCAGGAGGAGGCTGGGAGCACACGCACTGTGTTACCCTGGGCTGCACAAGAACGCGACTGCCAGGCTGCTGGCACGCAGGCACAGGCACTTCCAGCACGTCACACACACTGTGAACATAAACCAAGCCTCTCACCCGCACTGATGGATATACGATGCCTCAGAGGCATGACATAAGTTTTCTCCTGCTCACACCCCTGGCTCAGTCTCTCCTCTCCAGGAAGAGGGAGGTGATTGTCTCCCTCCACTCTGCTCTCACGAGACCCCCACCTGGAAAGCTCTGTCCAGATCTGGGGCTCCCATCAGAACAAGGACATGGACCTACAGAAGAGAGGCCAGAGGAGGGCCATAAAAAAGACCAGAGGGTTTGAGTATCCCTCCTGTGAAGACAAGCTGAGAGATATGGGATGGTGCAGCCTGGAGAAAAGGCAGCTCCAGGGAGACCTTGTAGGACCTTCCAGAACCTAAACGAGGTCCACAAGAGAGAAGTGAGGCACTTTTTACAAGACACGTAGTGACGGGACAATGGCTTTAAACCGAAAGAAGGTACATTTAGATTGGATATTAGGAATAAATTCTTCACTCTGAGGGTGGTGAGGCACTGGAACAGGTGGATTCTCCATCCCTAGAAGTGTTCAAGACTGGGCTGGATGGGGCTTTGAGCAATCTGATTGAGGGGGTGGCATCTCTGCCCATGGCAGGAAGATCGGAACAAGATGATCTTGAGAGTCCCTTCCAATCCAACCCATTCTATAACCCTGTGGTTCAGGAGAACACACCTACCACACAGCACCTGACCAGGCTGCCGTGCCAGAACAGCCAGGGAGGAGACCAGCTACTGCATCTGAGCACATGAGTAGGTAGGTGGGAATGTAGGCTCAGACAAGTCGAGGTTTTCCTGCCTAAGAGTATTCCATGACCATTTTGAGTCTAGACACTTCCCACACTCCAGCCCACAGTCCTTACAAAGAGTCTTGACAAATACAAATACTTAAAGCAGTATGTGGCTCTGAAAAAGAGCAGACTTTCACAAGTTACATAGACTGAAACGGACTGTTTCTAGAAAAGAAACTGGGAAAGAATTTGTAAGGGGTTTGCTTCATTTTGCATAATTTAACAGTTGAGGGAGGCAATGGGAAGTGCCTTAACTAACCTGTTCATGAAGAGACAGCGCCAAAAAAAACCCACGGACCACTTTGAGCATAGCAGCATAAAGGCACTACACAACGACTAAGGTGCTGAATCCAGCCTCACTCACCACCACACCACCCTTCACAAGCAAGTGCAACAGCAATACCAGAGCCCTGGGACAAAAGGACAAGGCTTTGCACCAAATTTTTTTCTTAAGTGCTACGTTAGGAACACTGTTCAGACTCGTGGACCTTGCAGCAATACTGGGTCAGGTCAGCTTCACCAATTCCAAGACCCCACACACATGCAGAGCAGCTACAATCGACTCACGGCATTCTCCCCGGAAGGGACCTCCTGCTTGTTGGCGATCAGCAGCTCCTTCAGGTCGTTAGTGGAGCAGACCTTCCTCAGCTCATCCTTGATGCCCCAGATCAGCTCTGTCTGCTCCTGTTGACAAAACCCAGCAGCTTAGAAAGCAATCGATTGCAAGTAGCTAAGAACACTCCTTAAACTGCAGTATGTGCACAAGGTTTAGCAAATCTGTGTTATCTTAAACACAGATTATGAGATTAAGAGCTCCAAGAACCAGTAACTTTACCAAAAGGGAGAGTCACACATTTTACCAAACACCTAAAACAGATCCTTAAAGTCACATCCTTCAAATGTCAGTGCCCTTACTTAGAAAACTCTCAACATTCTTTGCAAATTTCCCCTGCCTAGCTGACACTGAGAACAGTGAGGATGTAGCTGCATTTAAGCCTTCCATCGAAAAAAAAGAGATCAGAAATGCTGATTGCCACTGTTCTTTTTTTAAGATAACTAAGCATTAGAGGAATTTCTACCAGATCAGACACCTGCAGCAGCGTGGAGGAGCATGCATATTCTTTTGGGCCTTTCTACAAAACTTGAAAGGGTTGGGAAGCAAAGAAGCATCCTAAAATATCTCAGATAATTTCTGAACGTTAACTGCTGGCTACAGTCAAAAATGAAATCTGCCCTGGAAGAAGTGATTGACTGGTTTAAATTGTGTAACTTTCAGTGTCAATGATCATGCTTGATGAAATGCTGTTAAAAAAAGTGAACCCAAAGTTAACCCTAATCCGCAAAGTGCCTTGATCTGTCCTAAACATCTGCACTGCAGCAGCAAAACCTTAAAAACATCTCGGCTGTGATTATTGAAAATTAAGGTGCTGCCAACACAACAAAAAAGAAAACTTTTGTTCAAAGCCAGAGATACCATTTCTCTACAGCTCCATTAAGACTTCAGTTGGAGCAAAAGCAGCTTCATAAGTTTTTTTTCTTGGGAACTTCCAATACATACAAAATTCCTGAAGTTCTACTGGGAATTCTTCCCACAATATTCTAAAAAGTGACAGGTAGAAAGCTGTGATCTATCACAATTTGTACCCAAGAACTGAACACATCTCCCCAGAGGGTGAAAAAGATATGATTTTTCATTAATCTAGTTGCGCACTTTATCTCTGTTTAATTTTTACAATGAGCTATTTATTAGTTTTGTTATTTATTTATTTGTTTAAAGCTCATTTTCCAAGCTTTTCTGCAACAGTGCTTGGGCTCCAAGCTTCAGCCACCACAGCCAGATGATACAGGAAGGAGCACAGAACGAGCCTCTCAGAAAAAAGGCATTTAAACTAATCTATTTAAATCCAATAAGCACAAGTCCTAGAGAACATCCTTCCTGTCTTTCGAGAGAAAGGGGCAGGGTGAATTGCCTTCAGCAAAGCCTTAGTGACAAGGCACCTCCTGTGCCAGGACACAAGGACCGTCTGGGTACAAGGTACTGCCTTCTCTAGAGGCTCTTCAGCTAGTGCCTGACACTGCACTCTTCCAACAAAGCAGTCCTTAGGTTGTGAGCAGCTAAAACTCACCTTCAGCTGTTTTTGCTGCTTTGATTCTTTCTCTTTTTCTTTTTTCTGCTTCTTTCTCGCAGTCACATTTCCATCTACCTCTTCTCCTTTTCTCTTTCTAATAGAGAAAAACAAAACAAAACCACACACACATGAAAGGAAGCTATTGAAATGGCTGTCCAGCAGTTACCAGAGCTCAGATTACTCACTGCTGATATCTGCAGAGGCTTGAATATCCTCAGTTTTGGCAGGCAAACCCATTTTTCAAATTCCTCAGTGCTAGATTATAGACATGCACTTGGCTCTGCAATGTGAGCTGCCTCAATCAGGTCAGGTAGACTTAAGAGGTTTTCCACGGGGTAACCATACGGCCTGGCAGAAGAGCACGTGAAAGACTGCAGCATTCTCAGGTATATTCATCTACACCTCTATTAGCTACACCAAAGGCATACCACTGAATAGCTCTCCAAATCTGGGGAGGTGTAGCAATGCAGGTTAAAAGACCACAGTGGCTTTCAGCTGAATCAACAGCTTGATCAGCTTAGACAGTCCACACTGAAGTAAAGGACAGCAAACACGGCAACTTTAATGAGCTGACACACTGGGAAACTAGGTATTTCCCATCTAGTTACTCTTCAGACTCGAATTAAGTCAGGCCTCTGAAATCAAACAGGTGCAAGTTTCTCCTTGGAAAATGCTTCCAGGCTCACAGTGGTTTTGTGATGTACTGCTGGGAGTTTTGTGTGTGGAAATTTATTGCTATTTGCTAGGCCTTAGAGCTGAAGGGAGAAGTTACACCAAACGCTGCTCAAGAAAGACTGGAAAAGGAAAGCCAAATGAAAACTGGGGGATTTTGGCAGACTTCAGAGCGACAAGGGACCTCAGAAGATCATTTACGTTTTCAGAGTCATGTCATCCCCTTTGTCTGCCTGGAAAGTGTGTTCTCCTTGTGAGGATACCAAGGGAAATTGTACCCCAGCTGAGACAGGACGGGCCTGCAACTTGAGGCAGAGCATGAACACAGCTTGGATCTCACACTCCATTTTGACAGAGCTGCCTTCTGTTATGAAACATCAGCCAGGTTTCTTTTTAAGAAAACCTCTCTCTTAACCATCAGCCACAGCTTACAAAGTGAAGTCATGAAGCTGACATTCTCGACTGCTCTCCTACTTACAATTTCAAACAGTTCACTTTCTAGGACTTTGCTCCTGTTACTAACTCTGTATGGCAGCTATAAAGCTGCTGCAGGAGGATCTCAGGAGGTACTCTCCTCCCAGAGACTCCTGCATGAGACCTGCACGTTAGAGTAACTGTCCTGGCCCTAAAATTGGGCCAGGTGCTCGTTTTACTTGCAGTGGTCTCAATAGCCCACCATTAGCACCTCTGACCAAACCATAGCTCAGAGCACTTTGAGGGGCTGGTTTTGCAGAAGATCTCATCTTCCAGCTGTGCCCCTGCCAGGTCCCTTCAGTGAGCAGGGGCTATGCTGTACATTTCCCTGCCTCGTGTGGGGGGAAACAGCCACACTGTGCTGCCAGCAACTGCTTGAGAAAAACTTCATCATGTGCTCTAAATCATGCAAGTGGCAGCACTGGCTCCAACACACATGGAGCAGTGCCTCCAAAAGCCCCTAGACCAAGCAAGTCTTCTCTCCTCCCCAGCTGCAGCCCCTGCAGGCAGTAAGACCAGAGCATTCACTGAGCCCCGCCAAGAGGGTAATGATTTCCCCAAGTTTTAACAGAGTCAGGGGTACTCAACAGCATCTGTGAAAAACTTATCAGCCTGAGTGCGAAGTGTTCTGCTGCACCTTCCCAAACCAGGGGTTTAATGATGTAAGTGCTTAGCAGGGGTGCCCAGCCCTGTGCACCTGCAGTATCTGCTGACAGTCAGGCTGCCTCCAGCAAGCCAGCACTCACTCCCACAAAGTAACTGGTCTCCTAGTCTCCAAAAGGAGCAGATCCAGCACAGCAGCCGCTGGAAGGCGATCACTCTGCTGAGAGGCCCTGTGACCCAGGGAAAGCGTCCAAATTCCAGCAGCGACTCGCGCTTTTGGCAGCTTCTTCTCACAGTCAAGGGGACAGCAGTTGCTCTCCCAGACAGAGTGATTACTGTACCTGCTCCAGTCACTGGAACAAACCAAGGAGTGGGAGGGATCATCCCATCTGCAGGGAGGCATAAAGCTATTGGTCACCACCACCTCTTTCGTGCCCAAGGCTAAAGCAAACACCAATCGTTTTGTATCGCCTGGAGAAGGGAATGGCAAAGCTGACTTCATCTTGCATCTTCCCAAAACAACGCATTTCAGAACAAGCCGTAAAATACACCCTCACTGACACACATTAAGAAGACACACACAAGGATCTTCCATCCTTGGGCCCCAAAACCATGCGTTGCCCACGGCAGTGGGGCACTACTGCGTACACCCTTTCTCCTGCTGGGGAAGGGACAGCCTTCCACCTCTGACAGGTACAGCCCAATAGCTTGCCTGGAAGGACTGGCACTTCCCAGGAAGGACTGGCACTTCCCAGGCAATGCAAACCGCTTCTCACCTTCATGGAGGACACACAAGATTTATTCCAGCTTCAGAGAAGATGAAGAGGCAAGTGAACTGTCCCACTGTGGCCTTGCCCTTCCTGACCATCTATTCTATTTTTCACGTTCCCCTCTTCCCCTCCCTACAAAGAAAAGGTGGAAAGCACAGTCACAGCAATCCTGGATAAAGCAAGCAGCCCACGCAGGGAGGAACAAGAACTCCCCTTTTCACCTCCTCCCTATAAAGCACTGCCAGACTGTTGGCGACCTGAGCACTTAACATTTGCCTCAGGTCGCCTCTGAAGCTAATCCAGTGCTGCATGACATCTCCCAAGTGACACTTTGCTCCTGTCCTGGGCAGCAATTCCATCTAAACAAGTGAGGCAGAAAATACAGGAAGTATTACAGCTCAGAGCAGGAGGACAAAAACACACACTGCCAAAGAAATACTATCAAAAGGAGCTCGCAAGCTGCTACTGCATTTCCTGTACCAGCACAGAAGCATTCGTTCCACAGAGAAGCTGCAGGCACGGACACAAGATCCTCCTTTCCAAGGTTTGCAAAGTGCTGGTGCTTGGGCAGGACAGCCCATAGCCCAAGGGAAGGTTGCATGTCTCACACAGAACCGGCTGAGGAAAGGAGCCAGGATCCTTGCAGTAAATCTTTCCATATTTGGCCTTCGCAAGGAAAGGATTTTCCAGCTTATTCTTGGTAGCCCTGCTCAGCACCTCACCTCTCCTGTCTGGAAAAGGCACATCACAATGTCACTCCTACACAAAGGCCTGACATGGCAGTCCCAAAGTCTGAGATTCTCCTTGGAGTATGGGCTGGACATGCAGTAGCAGCACCTGAATTTGGATGTGTCACATCTGAATTGCACAGACTTCTGAGTCAAGATATAATTTGAACACAGCACAACTAAAAATATCTTTAAAGATCATTTTGAAAATCTCACTTGCAACAGACACTCGAACATAATTTCTGCAAGAGACTGTAATTTCTGTTGTTAATTTCTGTTATCTGATCGAATGCATGAGGGGAATTATCTGAGGTAACTGCATCTCACTCAAATTTCGGGAGTGTTCTTCTTTTGGCTTCTCCATAACTCCTGTGCTTTCTTGGCAGCAAAATCACCAGATAGTTAGCACACCTCACCTCTCCACTCATGCTGTTATTTACACTCTCGCTCATTCAGTTTGTTTGACAGACGAGAGTTTTTCCAACTGACCCTTAGCACCCTTGGCTCAAGCACACAGCCCAAAGAGCAGAAGGTAGTGGAGCACAAGAGCCAGGCAGCACCTTCACGGCTGAGGGGCTTGTTCAGGCAGTGTTTAGAAAGCAGGAAAGATGAGACATCCTGCTGCTTTTCTGGTGTGAGATCCTGGTTCACATTACCCTACATCACCCGCGTAAGCTTTTTTCCACTGCAGTTCTAGGCTTTTATTTATACAGTGACTTGGCAAACTACTTTGTGGCCTTTCTTTACAAAGCCTTCATATTTTGCATAGCATCCCAGAAGTGGCCCAGAAAAGCAGACTCAGGGCAGACAAGAGAAGCACTTACACAGTCAAATCTCTAGAGCTTTGCTGAGGACATGGGAGAAGACTACAAATAACCCTATTAAACCCACTGTTCTAGGGCAAAGCAGAACTCGCATCTCAGCACAAAAAGCAAAGGACTACTTGAAAACCTCTAAGTGCATTAAAATACTGCACTTCTGCTTACACCAAGCAATGCACACAAAGGTAAAATCCCTGCAGGGAAAGACAGCAGGCTGCCCAACAGATGCACACAGCTCCTCTTGGTCACTGTCAGTTCAGCTGAGAGAGGTGAACAGAACAGAACCTGACAGGGTTCTGGCCAAAGCCCCCATCCTGTGGCACTGCAGGACCCTCCCCACGACACCCACACCACTGCCAAATGCTTCTGGAGCAGCAGCTTGCCAAGCAGGAATAAAGCATGGAGGCTGCAACCTCTTGCCCTCACACAGGTCAGTTTATGCAGGCTCCAGTGTTCCTTCTGGCTGGGAATGGCATTCACACACACAGGAGGCTCAGAACCTCACACATCAGCCGCACATCTATCTAAAAGACCACTACTGACAAAGACTGCGCAGATTTGACATGGCCACAGCTTCTCAGAACAGACATCAGCCTCACTGGGCACTTTCATGGTGAACATTTGCAAAAGCAAAGCTGAATTCAGTCTAAAATGGACACAGAGAAGCCAAATATTTTCCAGTGACAAGAACTTTCTTATTTGTAGGATCCAGGAATACCTTATGCTCCTTCCTCCACGGTGACAATGCAACACTGGTTTGTGTTATGAAGCATGACTCTAGGCAAAGTCATTTCAAGAACAAGTAACAAAAGCCTTCATTAACAAAGAAAGATTCACAAAGCTAGCAAGTCACCTGGAAACACGTCTCTGTCAGTACAAGTTCTGTCAAGAGCCTCCACTGAAAATCTCAATACAAGGCAATGAAATTTCAGACATATTATAAAAGATTCAGCAAACAAAAGCATACAAGTGTAAGCACTACATGGCCAATAAGCACCATTATGAGATTCGGTGCCTGTCACAGATCAGCAGCTCATAGGTAAGAGATGTCAAATCAATTCCCTAACAAGTGGTTTGAGCAGGGAAACCATCGCTGATAACAGTATCACACAAGGAGATGCAGAGCCCAGTATCCATTTGTACTACACAGGCATTATTTTATGGTTGAAAGCCCTACATCAGCCCTCCAAGTCACAGCTGCAGGTCTCTGCATTTCCTCAAGGCAGTCACAGGGGACAACTGGACTGCATGTTCCCAGGGATAGGGAATGTCTGCTGTCATCTGCCTGAAGTCACAGGAAGGACCAAACCCCCCTACGACCAATATTCTTTTAACAGAGACAACAACGTCCCACGACATTTATCACGGATATATTTAAAGGCAATAGCTCCTCCAGACAACACAGTTTCTTACACTAACCACCTACCCTTCACTCTTGGTAGCTGGAAGCTGCTTCTTCAGAGTTTCTTTATCTTCAGCTTTCAAGATGCTGAAGCCCAGGAGCTGGGTGGCCCCGTAGGCCGGGAGGAAGCCCAGCTCTGCTCGGCGGCTCACAAAGCAGTCTGGGTGGTACCAGTTATCTATCATTCCCAGTTGTGGCTTTTCAGGATGCACCATCTTCTTGGAAATCCGGATCTGGCCCTGAGGTAGATCAAAGTGACACAAGAGCAACTGTTAGGCCATTCTGGAAGGAGCAGGATGTTGGCAAGTTACCAACATGATGCTTCCTAAACACCTGTAAAACAGTAACAGTTCCTATATCAAAGTCTGCAACTTTTGTTCGAGCCCTTTCACTACAGTTCCTCTGCTTTTTTCAGTACTCCTGCTAGGTTGAAAAGTCATCTTTTAAGGTAGTTTTCTGTTCAAAATCCACTCAATCTGGGTAATCCTGTTGTCTTTATTCCAACTTTCAGTAAGCTTTAACAAGTAAAACTCACATGAACAAGCCTCATAAAGGCAAATCTCAAAATTAACTTTATGACCCTACCACTCAAACTTCAATGCTAATATGATCTTACCCTGTCTTACTGCAAATTACTTTTTCAGATGTCCAACAAGCAGTTGGTTTGCAGTCCAGCAACAAGCAGGAAAAGCTGCAGTTAGTGGTGTTTGTCTTGCCACAGAAATGCTGGTGAGCAGCGCTCCCAGCCTGCTCTAGGACCCAAGTGAAAGGAGGGATCAGCAGGCTTGAAGCCCAGGCTACCATGCCTGAGGGATGCCTTTACTGTCAGCTGTCCAGGACACAGCTGCTCCTTGGACACAGAAATGCAGCTCTGCAAGTGCTTTCCATATGCAGGACAGACAGGAAGCAATTCTAAAAGCCACTGTTTGAATTAAAACTGGTGAGAGAAAAGATGAGATGGAGAACTTTTTTACCTTTTCTATTTTCTGCTCACAGCCTTTGCAAGTACTCCTGTTAGACTTGGCATATTCTGCAGCAAAGTCATTTAGGCTCTTCTCAGCCTTACCACCTCCTTCCTGTTCCCCTCCTTTTCCTGGAGAACAAAGCAAATACAGAGTTCGGCTCTAATATGCATTCCCTTATTTTCTTATTCTCTGTCCTAGATTGTTAACAGTCTGCATTAATAAACCTCTGGTGTTCCAGCCACTCATTTGTCCAGAATTTGAATACAGAGCAAGACAAGCAGTCCGTGCTCAAAAGCACCAAAGAGAACCATGTGCTGCACTGAAGGTACCATTAAAACAACATACTACAATAGCATCTGTTAGCATTAAAGAACTGAAAACTAAATACACCAATCATGATAACAAGAAAGGTTTTTCAATAGACATGGCTTTTTCCCCTCACTGATTTAACATGCTGGATGATACTGTCAGCATCCTAGCCCTGGAATGTGGAGACACCTCAACAACTCTTCTGACATCACTTGCTGAAGCGACATGGACATCAATTCACCATAATAACAGCACAACAAAAGAGAGCACAGTTCCAGCTGAACCTCCAAACACCACGAGGCTTCTGCCTACCTCCTCCAGGGCCTCCAGTTTCAATGGATTTCTTGATTTTCTCCTGATCTTCCCATCGAAGCTCAGGGAAGCCGTCAATGTCCGTGTGGGACACGATTCGTGCCCGCTTCCAGAAGCAGCTGTAGTGGTGCCAGTGAGGGACTTTGCCATCAAACATGGGCGACTAGGAAAAAAGCACATTAGGCCAAGATGAAATAATTCAAGCAGAATCAAGGCGAAAACCAAAACAAAACAAAGCCCAAGATAACAAGGAGTATCTGGGTAAACACATGTGGTTTCTTCCTTTTTCTTTTTATTTAAATCAAGAGACGGATACTATTTAGGACAAAGTCTAAGAAGAAAATCTAATAAGACAGACAAGCTGCTGGGGAGATGTCTCAAAGGGGATAGAAATGGAAGTAGCGTTTAGCTAGCTTAACCAGTTCATCACCCTGCTGCTCAGCCCATCTGTTTTACTAAAAAAAAAACAACAAAGGTCACAGCTTCAGCATGGCTGCACCAGCCCCTGTGAGACTGTGCAGCACAAGAGGCTCCTGGCCTCACTCCACAATCCCTCTGAGAGCCACTTCGCAAGAAAACTGTCCACATACTGGAGAACCCATGTCAGGCACAAGATAAGAAGGGCAGCTCCAAGGATTGTGGCCTGAAGAAATTCCTGAGTGGCATGCAGGAGGTAGAGACAAAATTGAAGGGAAACATGAGAGCCCAATTAAAATTCCACATCAGAGGTCGACAGCAGGCCACAAAGACGATCAGAGGGTTGGAGAACCTCTCCTGTGAAGACAGGCTGAGAGAGCTTTGGGATGTTCAGCCTGGAGAAGAGAAGGCTCCAGGGAGACCTTACAGCACTTTCCAATACCTGAAGTAGGCCTACAAGAAAGCTGGAGAGGGGAGTTTCCACAAGGGCTTGTAGTGGTAGGGTGGTGAAGGTGGTGAGGCACTGGGAAAGGTTGCCCAGAGAAGCTGTGGATGCCCCCTCCCTGGAAGTGTTCAAGGCCAGGTTGGATGGGGGCTCTGAACAACCTGGTCTAGTGGAGGGCATACCTGCCCATGGCAAGGGGTTGAAACTAGATGATCTTCAGGGTGCCTTCCAGACCAAATTATTCCATGATTCCATGATCAGGACAGAAGCACCACCCAAGTCCTCCTTGAAACGCAGCTCCAGAGCGCCCTGCCCCACACCAAGCACTTGTTTTCCAAGCGCTCCACTTGTTTAAAACTCAGACACAATAGGTGCCATCCTGGCATCGCTCCAGCTGCCCACCAGGCAAAGTAACCTTACAGTGGTTTGCCTCCAAGTAACGCACACAAACAGCTGCTGTACTGGTAACACTCAGTGCTGTGTAATTATTATTACTGATCATACAGAGCTAACGACCTAGGAAAGCCTTCCACGTGTCACTCGCTAACAGGAGGGAGATCTCCAAGCCAAAAACAACAGCAGAGCTACGTGCACGAACAGGAAGGAAAAGGAAAGGGCTTCGAAGACCACAGCATGGAACCAGGAGAGTTGGGAGCCAAGACTACAACCAACCATCTACCCAAACTGTCAGAGGACATTTTTATTTCCAGATGGGACTCTTCCCACAAGCCAGGACTGGATACCCAGTCACCCTCACAGCACCACAGCAGCCACCGTGCGGTTGCTCTCAATGTGTCTCTAAGTCACATGCAATTTTGGCACTGAAACTTGGACACCTCTGGGCTTGTGTCTTAGAGTTTTCCTGGAGGACTCTTCAGGGCTGTTCCCAACACAGAGGCTTTGGGGGCACAAAGCACTGGGGTGTACAGAAGAGAGCAGAGTTAGCTCAATCTTTTAGACAACCATACAAGCAGTGACTAATCTCCTCTACCTGGAGTTTTAGACTCTTTTCTCTGTCTCTGGAAAATGAAACCTCCAGGAAAGCTGGGCCTTGTTTACACAACTTCTCTCAGCTCACCTATCTCTAGACCATAGTTTCCCAAACAAACTAAGGAAAAAAGACACCGATTTGCTTTCATATTGCACATTCAGATAACAGAACCCGCTCAGTTCCAGCTGGAAGCAAAAGGCAAAGCTGGTGCTGGTCCTGCAGGGCCTGGGTGCCTGCTCTGTGCCAAGCACCCAGAATCCCACTGTCATTCAGAGCTCTTCACTTGAGGAACCAAAACAAAAGGGGGGAGTTACAGCAGACACAACTATGGCCTTGGTCTGTGTCTCCCTTTAATTTTTTCAGCACAATTTGCAGAAGAACTCGATGCACTGATGCTGGCATGGAGGCTGCTCTGCAGGGGATTTCCCCAGGAAAAGGCAAGGGGCCCGCGTGCTCTGGTGAAATTCAGGCATTTGCAGTGGGATGCTCAGCAGCACGGTGTGCTCTGCTGGTAAAAAACTGGCAGTGGGCAGAGGAAAGAGCAAGCAAATTCAAGAGGTTGGGAGGGAAATAAATAAAAATTCAAGTGTTTGGTGTAAGACCGGCAGTTTTGGGGAGATGTCTGGCAATGTAAGGCAGTGGCTCTGTGAGAAACGTCATGGTCCCCAGGAGCTCACTCCATAAACCAAACCCTAGAGAACCAGAACACAACCCCTGGCCCTCGTAGTGATGAAGGGCAAACTCCCCTTCCACGCATCAGCCTCAAGTGCTGGGCAAGACAGGAACGGAAAACAAACGTGAGGAAGCCGAGGAGCAGCAGCCGGAGCAGGGGAGGAGGAGCAGCTCCAGCGAGCGGCTGAGGGCAGCCAGGGAGACAAAAGGAGAGGCAGCAGGAACACGTGCGAGGGAACGCTGCAGCTTGGCACCGCACGGTCCCACATCTTTCCCAGAGGAAGGAGGCTCTGGGGAACAAAGGCAGAGGCAGGTATTTCCCCTCCGGGGCGGCAGCTTTGCCTGCAGCCCCGGCAGACCTGCCAGCCCCGCCCGGCAGCCAGCAGGCCCCCGCAGCCAGGGCGCGGGGGGACCGAGTCCTTCCTTCCCCCGGTACAAGCGGTGCCTTTCCCAGGGGCACAAGCGGGGTACGTCCTCCAGACGCGGCTTCTCGGGCGGCCGGGAGCCAGAGCACCCATCCATCCGCAGGGCTTTGCGGTGGCGTTCGCACGCCACGTCCTTGCTCGCCTTCCGTAGATACACGCGTATACCTCTCCTTACCTTTCACAGCAACACCCCCAAACGCAGCCCGCCCCCAGCACGCTGCAGGTGCCCCCTCCCATGTGCCCTGCTGCGGCCAGGGGGGATAAAGCAGCCCCTGCCAGTAGAGCGCCGTGTGCCTCCCCTGCGGAGCGGCCATTCCCTCCGCATCCTCCCGCGGCACGGAGGGATACCGGCTCTGTGCACAGTTCCCAGCCCCCCAGTACAGGACGGGGCTCTACCCTTCCTTCCAAACGGAAGCCGAGCAGCCTCTTCCCCAAAAGGCAAATAATTGCGCGAGGGCGGCGGAGAGCAAAGCGTGCCTTCGCAGGCCGTTCCCCAATTGCGGTTCAGCTGTTTCACGCCTGCCATGTGCCAGCCAGCTCTGCGAGACCACCCGGGCCCGGCCGCTCCTCCGGCGGCCCCCGGGGCTGCCCCAGACCTCTCACACCTTTCGGGCCGCAGTTCCTCTGCCTCCCCAGCGAGCGGGGATTTCCCGGCCCCGAAACCGCGCGCTGCGCGGGGCAGAGGCGTCTCCGGGCACGGAAAAGCCGAGCAGCGGAGTGCGCCTCGCCCCCCGGACGGCAACAAAGCGCCTCTGTGCGCGCCCCTGGCCCCGCCACGGCCCCGAACGGTGAACTTTGCACCGCTTCGCCTCCAGTCGCCCCTGCAGCCCGGGGGAGCGGGGCAAGCGGCTCCCCCCGCCCCGGGGAGCGCTGCGGGCAGAGCTGCCCCGGGCAGCGGCGCTGCTGCGGACGCGGCAGCGAGCGAAGGCGCCTCTGTCAAAAATAGGCTGCGCTCGCCCCCGCAGCAGCGCAAAGCGCGCCCGAGCGGCTCCGCAGCACCGCGGCGGGCGGAGGGAGCGGAGCCCCGGGCTGGCCCCGCCGCCAGCGGTACCGAGCAGAGCGGCCAGCTTAGCCCAGCCCCCGCCCGCGGCGGCCCCGCCACGCGGTACCTGCACCATGAGCGCCAGGCGCAGCGAGTCCTTGGCGATGCTCTCGCCGCACTTCTTGCAGGAGGCGCGGCCGCTCTTGGCATACTCGGCCCGGTACAGCTTCTCCGCCGGCTCCGCCATCGCCGCCGCTCCCGCCGCCGCGCC
>VWPU01004243.1:0-40605 GCA_013398955.1 Callaeas wilsoni | reverse complement strand
GAGGGGCCGGGCCGGGCTGAGGAGCCGCGCCGGAAGGCCGGGCCGGGCTTCATGGGCCGGGCACGGCGCCCGAGCTGGGCTTCAGCGGCCGCGTTCGGTCTGGGTGGCCGAGCTCGAAGGCCGTGCTCAGAGGCTGTGCACGGGCCGAGGGGCATCGTTACCCAACGGCGCGAAGTAGCACTGGAGCCTTTTCTGAGGAGTTCGTTTCCAGTTTATGCCCAGGGCATAAACTCACTTTACTTTTTCCAAACTCCTGCAAGTCGTGGGTGAGTCGTGGTGAAGATGAACCAGGAGTTCGGGATTCACTGCATTTGTCTGAGGAAAGGCTTTGCCTTCAGGTGCTGGCGAACACCCCCCGTGCTTGCTCAGATCTTGTCCTTAAAATTCTCCAGTCTCCAGTTCATATATTGCAGTGGCCTCTTCTGACTTGTGTTTCGGAAGTCTCCGCCAGACTTACCCTAGTTGTTCCCAAGTGCATAAATACAGCTCGTCTCCTAGGTGGGCACACGTTTAAAATTACATATATTCTTTGGCAGGAGCAGGTCCCGGTGAGCTATTTCCTTCCCTTGGGAGCCGAAGGAGCACTTCCCTGGGCTATGAAAGTGCAGGGAGCACCATGGACACGGGCAGGCACGCAGCAGCTCTGCTGGCCGGGTAGTAAAGGTTTTATGGTTTAATGTCTCCTGTGTTGAAGTCTTCTTGGACAGAGAACAATATAGTTGTATCTTAATATATGGCTGCACTAAAGCTTCAGTGACTCCGGTTTATTTCAAATGTGAGTTCATTAGGCCCTTTGTATACAGTGAAATAGACAGCAATTGCGTTTATTTCTCAGGTGTTGCTTTTGGGGTAGTGAGGCTGCAGGGCACAGATGGACTGAGGTATTGGTTGTGGGTTGGAATATTCATACATCAAATATTACTGAAATACTACTTTTCAGAAGAAGTGGCCTCCTTCCAAGTGACTGTGCCTTTTGGTGTGATGCCTTTTTTTTTTTTTCCCCCCCAAAAAACCCCACCTACTTTTGATGTGAGTGTTTTCTTAAAATTATGCATTTGGGGTAGGGTGTGGCTCTGTCACAGTCAGCAAATACAGCACGAGTTTATGCCTATGGGGCTTAAGGACTGATTGCAAGGCAGGTTGCTCAGGCAGACATCCCCTGTTTACAAGATATTCAAGCAGTCCATTTTCTTCATGTGTTTTCTCTTTTCTCTGCCCATTATAGGAAACAGTCTGCAATTTGTATCCTATGAGCGCTCTCCATTGCGTCAAGCATGATCTGGGCTTCTACTTACAGTTTCTAGTGGAACAAACATGTGAATATATATGGCTAAATTGTTTTGCCTTGCTAAAGTTGACAGTAGGTATTCTCAAATTGCTCTTTATTCCGTGTAATGAGACCTTTCTTCTCTCTCTTTGCCTCTCAGGCACACCAAAGTTATTAACCAGGGGGAAATTATATCACCACCATGTGATTTCTTTAAAAATCATCCAGCCAAGGAAGTCACTCTTCTTATGGTAATAAGAAATGAGTACCTCATCTGATGTTCTTTTCATAAGCCTAATTTAACTGCTTGAGGGGAGATGGGCTGCTTTAAAAACAACTACTTTAATTAGCTTGTACCATTAAATGGTTTGAATTTAAGTGTTTTTCTTTTGGCGGGGGGAGCTTCATCGGTAATGAGATAAATTTTAGATTGACCATATAAACATACCTTGCATGTGTTTAAGCTTTCTGCTTCTCCTGTGTTTAGTCAGTTTTTATGTACATAAACTCTGGATCAGATGAGCTACTGAAATGGAGCACAGGTGTGCTGACAAGAAAAGAGCTGTGCCCATTTGTGCCAGCTGAACATGTGTCCCCTCTGTCGTCAAACTTACATGTGATTTATTTTTAAGTAGAGGACAGGATGGCTTCTTGGTCAGATACGGGACTTACTGTGAGAAATGCAAGTTTTTGTTTCTGCCCTGGTCCCGACTTCTTGTGCAATCTGGAGCAAGCACATAGTTCCCTTACTCTTTGTCTGTCAGTTGAATATTAAGTTAAACTCAGTGATGCATAAAACGGGATAAAAACTTAGATTAGTTGGCATGCAGTGTCAGTCAGAGTATGAAAATAAATACATTTTAAAGCTGTGAGCCAGTTCCTCAGCCAGGTTAAGTTGAAATAGTTTCCCTAAACCCCTGGAGGTATCAGGGTAGGTTCATATGATCTGAAGGTCTGATCCATATGCCTCTTGGGAGGTCTTCTGTAGTTCAGCCTTTACAAAAATATCAGAGTTTGCATATTGGAGATGCTGTAAGGGCTGGAAGGAATCTGTAAATGTTACTTATTAATGGTCTCTATTATTAGAAGGAAAAAAGCTTGTGTTAAATTTTTCAAATTGGCAGTGCATTTAAAGCTGAAGCAAATTTGATTCTGCTGGCTGCACAGAAGTGAAATAGGTCACCATCACTACTATGGTGGGCTTTTTTCCTTCTTTGCTTTGACAACACTTTGCAAAGCTTGAGGAGAAAAATTATACACAGCTGTAGTATACTTACTTTAATTAAAAAAAAAATCTATGTCTGTATAATCTAAAGGAAGGAAATAATAAAGCTGAGGAAACACAAAAATATCTGCAGGCTACTTGGCTTTGGTAAAATGACTTTGCATTGAAAATGTATACTGTACTTGCCCAATAGAATGTAAAATATTACTTATTTACTCTGTGATGAGGGGTGACCCACTTATTTCTGTCCCATATTAAATGGTGAGGGGCATGAACATTATCTCCAGGTTAATATTTCACCGTTCTCAAAGTCTTTTTTGTCCTTGTCAAATATTACACAGCTTCTGTGTATGGCTGAGCTTTTCTTGCAAGATGTGGTTAGGAGAGAAAATTAGTTTTGGCCCACGCCATGTAGACCTCTAAAAGAAAAGGCCTGAGGCGGAGATTTTATTTAATAACCCTTTACACCCCTGCATAGCAATCAAGTGCTGCAGTACAGCCCAAAATGCCTTTGTGCAGCTGTGAAAGGCACTGGTTGGTGTGCAAGGGAGAGCTCAGCTCCCAGAGTGGCCAACGGGAGCACATCCCTCTAGTCCTGGACTGGCAGAGCTGGCTGGAGAGTCTGTACAGCACTTGTGCTCTGGGGCTGTGCTATGATCACCCACTGCAGGTGTCTTCACAGCCCTTTGGGGTTTTGTCTGCCACACGTTTATCCAGCTCACAGTAACCAGCTGCTGTTTTATAATCCATGTAGAAATGGATGGGTGTAGAATATGGATGCTGATCAGCAGAGCATCTCATGTTCAGCTTCAAGCTCTGTGTGTACACAGAGCACCTGTCTTCTACTTCCTAGTTTACTTACATCCTTTGCTAATTCTTTTTATGGGACGGGTGCATTTCTTGTCAGTCCTTGTGACCAGCAAAGGGTGCCTGGGTGACCGAGTAATGGAGTTCATTTGTTTCACAGAAATGTGTTGCCTCTTACTAATGCAGGCTACTGATGCTGCGAACGTCAGGATATTAGGAGTGAATAATGGAAGAGGATGAATGCACTCCATTTTCATGCAGCCTGGTGGGTTGTGTGGGCATTGGGCACTCGGCAGTCTTTAGCTTTAGAATATCGGTTTTGGGACACATGTTGGAAGATGTTGTTCCCAGTCATCTTGTCTCTAGGCAGATATCCATGTTAAATAAGGAGAGACCAGGAGGGAGAATACGGTGGAAACTGCAAGTCTGTGCCAGGCAATAAAAGCATGTAAACTATGCTATTTGATACTTGGAGAGGATCCAATTTGTTTTTCCCCCCTTGTACTGACAGTGATGAGGAATGGTGAGCCTGGTTCTGTTCCCCCACCGCAAAGGTTTAGATAAATATCTCCACACAGCTTGAGTCCAGGGGCAGGTTTTCTTTTTCTACTTTGTTCTTTATGTTTAGGCTATTTGCAACTCTCTCTGACATTTTGCTAGGACTTGTATGGCTTTTCTTTCATCAGTATATATTTTTTAAATTACAGTGTTCTCATTTTCCTCTTCTACGTCCTCCAGAAACATAAGCATTTGTGTTTTGCTAGACTTTTTGGTATGTGTTGGTTCCCTCCTGTCACAGAAGAAAGAATGTGGGGTGAAAACAAAACTACTACTTTGTCCCTGTGCTTTCTCCTATATTGTGTCATTTTGTTCTGCTAGACAAACTATCTTTGATTTAGTGGGGTTGAAGTATGAGTGCATAATAGATTATCTGTCACTGGACCAAATCAATCATGGTTAACAGTGTATTGACAGGGCGTATAGCAACTATCCTTGACCTGAGGCTTAAAGTGGTCAACATCATGTGGTCCTTGCTTCCTGCTTGGCATGAACTTTGAGGCAGAAATTCTTTATCAGCTTTTTTATTATAATAAATGTACTAGTTTTGTCTCTGAGCTTTTTTGTTTTAAACTAATATAGGCCTCCCTTTTCATTTGTGTAGCACAAAAAAAACTAGTCAGGCAGGTCTCAGTGTTTTAAAAATAAAAGGGAGAGAACCTCTTTTGATTTAAATAGAAGCCAGCCTTTGAACACTGAGATAACAGTGAGATTTTCATTGTAGTTAGGCTGCCATTTAATTGCCCAGGCCAGGATGTTTTACATACTCATTTGTGATACCTGATACTGTTTTTGGAGGGAAAGTATGGAATTATTTTTGTCCATTATGGCAGCTCCTTTGCTCCTTTATTCACTTAAGTATTTATGGTTCAGCATTTCTTTCCCACAGCCCTAGGCATTTCTAACAGCATCATTTAATGTTATAGCCAAATGTTCCTGCTCTTTGCTGCATAGCATCAGTGCTACAGTAGTTTCTGTTGGAGAAGGAGGCTTTTTCCTCCCCAGTGAGGGTGTTGTGGTTTTTGCCCCATGCTCCCAGTGACTGGGCCGGACAGAATCGTTCCTCTGCGCTGCGATGGACAGGTGAGGTAGTGCTCTTGTTCCCAGTGATAATGCTGCTTGTCTGAATTCAGAAATCCCAAGGGTATATTGAGCACGTGAACATCCCTGCTGAACTTACTGGTACTTAAGTTCAATATGTGCTTAAATGCTGTGCTAAAGTAGGAGCTTATTTGGGGTCTCCATGCATCTTTACAAAGATGAAATGGTGATATGGAGTAAGTAAAGTAATTACTACCAAGTGAGAAATAAAAGACTTGGAGGAATATTATTGATGTACTTTGCTACTTCAGGAGAAATGTATTTGGTCAGCTTCCAGGCAAGCAGTGTCTTTGCTGTAGTTTGGCTTGTGGTTTAGGGACAAATGAAAATATATTTTGCTTACAAACTAAACCTTCTTTATCTTAGTTACCAGAACATCCATATATTCACACAGGAATGACCCAGCTTCTACCAGAATGGATTTTTCCTCATTGTTCCCTGTTTTGTTTTATGGAAATGGGGAGTGTTTAGCCTGGAGGAAAGGAGGCTGAGAGGAGACCTTACCGTTCTCTACAGCTGCCTGAAAGGAGGTGTGGTGGTTTTGTATGGGTTGATTTTTGGTGAGGAGGGGAAAAATAAAAAAAAGGGGGCAGCCACAAGTTCTCTATGAGGAGCTGCTAAAAGCGTCCTCGGTGCCTGGAAAAGCCAGTCACTGGCTGGCTCTGAGGATAGACACACTGCTTGACCAATTAGGAAACTGATAATGCCTCTATGATAACATATTTAAGGAAGGAAAAATCGCGGGGAACTCTCTTTCTGTCTCCCCTCTCGTGGGCGAGGGAGCAGCCGGCCCTGCTGGGCCCCTTCCCGGCCAGGGCAGGCGGGCCCTTCCCGGCGTGCCCGCCGAGATGCTGCTGCCGGGGGCAAGGGGAGCCATCCTGGCGCTGGGAGCAGCCTCGTGGCCGACGCTGGGAGCGGCCCCATGGCCCACGCCTGAGAGCAGCGGGGGCCAGAGCAGCCATGCGGCCAGAGCAGCCATGCGGCCACTGCCATCTTGGCATGGCCAGCGATGGACTTTGCCTGCCTGGCCACTTCTCGCCTACCACACCGAAGGCAGAGGGACAGAAGCAGCGGCAGCAGCTTCTCCTTTCCAGCGCCTTGCATGAAGAGAGGCACTAAATGGAGGCAATGCTGCCGTGGCCGGCGCGGTGCCGGCAGGGACCACGTGACCAGCAGTGAGCGGCGTGGCGTGTAGTTGCCCGATGCTGAGTCCGGACGGAATTAACTTTTCAATGCTACAGAACTCTATAAATACTTTCCAATTGATGAAACTTCGGAACAAATGAACCTACAAACTCCAATTCTCTCCCCCAAGTCAGAGAAAAGAAGAAGGTGAGAACATGTGAAGGGAGCAACATGGAAACACCAAGGTCAGTGCAAAAGGAGAGAAAAGGGAGGAGGAGGTGCTCTGAGCAACAGAGCTGAGATTCTTCTGCAAGCTGTGGTGAGGACTACAATACAAGAAATTATTTCCCTACAATTCATGATGTGCGTGCGGGATGCAGAATTCACCCGCAGCTAGGAATGGTTCTGACGCTGGAGCGTGTAGATGCTGAGAAGCGGTGATAAAAGGCTTGAACAGAGAGAGAGAAAACTCTTGCCTCCAGAGAAAGAAGAAGTAGAATCTTGCTTTTATATTAGGACAGTGCATCCTTAAAAGACTGTACCCCATGAACTTCTTGGCCCACGAGGAAAAAAGCAGTTGTGGAAAGACCTCTTTGCTCGTGGGAGGGTCTCACATTGCAGCAGGTTTTTTGGGCAGGAACCACTCTCCTGAAATTTTGAACCACACTGGAAAAGTTCACAAAGAACTGTCTCCTGTGGGAAGGACCCCATGGCATACCAAAAGAGACTCTTCTCCCTAAATGAACTGAAGGAAGATTTACCTTTTTAAAGATGACAAACTGACTGAAAACAGCATGTTTTGTCTCCCTGCATTGTCGGTGGGAAGATAAGAAGGACTGGGGGGGAGGGGGGCGAAGTATTCTAAAGGTTTATATTCATTCTCATTACCTTCTTTAATATTCTGTTAATAAATTTTTTTTATACTTTCTCAAAGTCTTGAGCCTGTTTTGCCCTTAAAATATTTTCTCTTAATCCTTATCTCACCCCATGAAGATTTTTTTAAGAATTGTTCTTTCCCCTCCTCTGCTGAACTATAGCAGAGGAAAATGAAGGAATGATTTTTTGTGAGTGCACTGGCCTTTGGCCAGTGTCCAACCCACGGCAGGAGGTTATAGTGATGTGGGTGTTGTTCTCTTCTCACAGGTAACAAGTGACAGGATGAGAGGAGATGGCTTCAAGTTGTACCAGGGGAGGTTTAGATTGGGTAGTAGGAAAAATTTCTTCATGGAAAGGGATGAAGAACATTGGAACAGACTTCCCAGGGAAGTGGAGGAGTCACCATCCCTGGAGGTGTTCAAAAGTCATGTGGATATGTCACCTGGGGGCATGGTTTAATGGTGAACGTGGTGATAGTGCTGGGTTGATGGTTCCTCTTGATGATCTTAAAGGTCCTGAGGGATTTTATGATTCTATCCAAATGCTTTCTTGCATTGTCTCCTAATCCAGACACCTGAATGCCTTCTGTTTGCGTAATTAATGATATGTTAATATCTTTTCTGCTCCTTATCTCCCAAACAGGGGCTTTTTTGAAGGGGAAGGAGAAAGGTTTTTCTCTGTGGACCAGTCTGTAAATACATGCTGTTGGCAAGGACAAGGTGGTAGCTTGCTTTCTGTTTGGGTCAGAAGCGAGGAGGTTTATGGTGAATCTTAGCTCCTGCTTCGTCTGTATTTGTTCCTTTTTCCTGTTTGATCTATGCAAGAAGCTCAAAGTGGGATCATGGTGCTTATTGCAAGCTGCCTGGGAGAAAATTGTGTTCCCAAGTTGCCAATCAGTTTAATTCTCACCCAAAGGCACAGCCAGGGGCCAGAGGGTCGATCTCCGCCATTCTTCTGCTCCTGTTGGCAGGCACGCTCCTGCTCCATTCCGTGGCAGAAGGTGACACCGTGCCCTGTAAGCTGTGTGCCATGTGGGGGAGTGCCCGGCTGCCGAGTGACCACATCATGCTTTGCATCTGGAGCCTCACGGGATGTTTCAGATGACCAGGGCCCGGCCTCCTACTGCTGTGAAAACAGGTGGAAACTCTGAGCTTTTCTCACGGCTTAAAAATGTGGAGATGTGAAATACATTTTGTACCCACAGGTATTGCTGATTTACTGTTTTTTGTGGGAATTCTTGCATGCATGCAAAATTATGTGAACCATATTCCTAGAAAAGCTTCAGACATAACTCTTGGGTGAAACAATATCAGGCACTATCAGTTGATTTGTATGTAGACATCTAAACAGTAGATCATGCTTTAAGAGGATCATGTATTGCAAAACTGCAGGGTTCCAGCAGATTTATTTCTTGGGACAAAGCTGCGGAATTAAGTAATTCTGTGTCCTCCTGTGTTTTTCATTATATAAGTGCTTAGCTTCTGCAGACAAAACTTTAAGCAACTTTGAGCATCATCATACAAAGACTTCAGACTATCCTTTTGCAAAAAACTCCCAGTGAATGAATGAATTAAAAAGAAAATATTGTTTATCATGATGACCTGTAGTCAAGCATAGAGAAGCTGAACTAAAAACACAGGCAGAGAAACTGCATTTTACATACTTTATATTCTTCTTGTGGTGAGAATTTGAAGATACCCATCTGTTTGATTTTTTTTTCCCTTAGCTAGACTGTGATATCCATATATTCCTCATGTCCAGACCAGCAGAACTGAAATACAGACCTGGCTCTGTGTGAGAGCTGTGATGGATTTTACAACTCTGTTGCAAAGTTTCACATTTCTAGGTGCCAGACCAGGGAACTACATCTCCATTTCAGAAAAAAAATGAGCTCACAGCGTGCCTACTGTGTGATTTGTGTGCCAGTCACACCTCTCGTCACCGTGGTCATTGCACACATGCAATGCACTCCTGTATTTTGCTTGGCTCAAGTCTGAGGGAAGCTGAGTTACAAGAAAGTGTTTAAAGTTTTTATTAATGCATTTATTATGGTGAAATATTGGATTATCATCTGCAGGAGCCCAAATGTGAAAACAGTTCCGTGACATCCAAGTAGTACAGCAACAACACAGAGATGGAGCTCAAGAGGAGAACCCTGATCATTGTTTATAGTAAATATGAGACAAATAAACAGCTATTGGAGGACAAATGGGATATTGTAAGGAATGGTACTGACCTTTGTTTTGTTTTGGACAAAATAATGAAGCCTTTATTTCCTTATGTCTGTATAAAACAAAGACAGAATTGGTATAAAATATGCAGGTCTGACCTCACTCCTTCTTTACAGTGACATAACCTGGTACTTTTTATCCTCTCTTCCTTTAGCTGAGATGGTTGTGGTATTGCTACAAGTAAGGTAGATGCAGGATGTTTTAAATTTTCCAGAGAAAAATACTTTTTATTGTAACAGTCAAACAACTGCTGCTTCTTGTTGCTATGAAGGTAAATCAGAGCCTGGTGGAGGTTTCAGGAGAGAGAGGAAGTGGATGTTTTGTATAAGTAATGCCATTGGCTGGGGTGAGGACGGAGGTGGGGGAAGTGCATTCAGAGTGACAGAAGGGCATGAGCAGAAGACAAAAGCAAGTGTTTCCAGAAATCACAATTTTTTGTTATGGGATTTTTTTAGATGCTGTCAAACATTTTGGCACCAGTTGCTGTTGTAAAGAGGATGGTGTGTTAGGTCACAGATTTAAAACAGAATTTATCTGTTTTTTTTAACACTGGAGATAGCCAAGAACTGAGGTGTAAGCTGGTTTTTTCAGTTGTTATTTGCTTTTCAGCATTTCCTTGTCATGTGTCACCAATGACCTGTTCTACTGTTGATTCCCTTGTTGTCCATTCACTAATAATCTCACAAGAGACTTCAGCCTTGTTTTTGTACTGAATTCCATGACTGCTGAACTTCATCTATGTATGAAATACTAATGCATCTCCTTCCCTTCACTCCAGCTCTTTGGACATCTACTTATGCCTTCGATGACATTTATTGTCACACCACCTCTTCCAGCCACCAGTATTTCTCCTTCCAATAGTTCAGAGCACTCTCAGCAGCTCTTATGTCAGGACTTGAGTGTGACCATGTGTTCCTTTCCCAATAGCTTCCCTGCAGGGTTGTGTTTACATACAGTCCCTTTTGGTTATTCCAGATGTTTGATAATGGTGCCATTGCTGAAAGAAGATGTTTAGCAGGATCAAAGTTAGTTAAACTTTGCTCAATTGAAATGCTTGTTGAGCACAAAAGAAGTGAAGTTGTCAAAGACATGAACAAATGCTGATCCTTCTCAGACTTAGGGTAGTACTGAAATTCTGCTCCTTTATCATCCTTGGGGTTTGGGGGGAGAGGTTTGGATTGTTGGGAGATTTTGTGGTTTGGTTGGAGTTCGAGGGTACAGTGATACTCTGCTGGTCCTGAAGGAGCAACCAACTGATGTTTCCAGGTTTTCTTTCTGGTTTCTGACCTAGAAAGAAGACTCCTTTATTGAGTAGATGTGCATGGGACAGGGAGAACCGCAATGAATGCGGTGAGCAAAAGGAACCAAAGCGCTGTAAGTGAAGAATCAAAGGAGCTGAGCTGGGAGGACCTCGCTGTGCTTCTGTGAATGCATGGCCACGCTGACTGCTAAGGCACTGCCTCAGGGGCCAGGGAAGCTCCCGTGAGACCATCATTGCCATCTACATACTCAGCTGCTCAGCTTGTGCCATTCTTTCAAGGATCTGTGGTGGGCTTGGTGGTTTTATTTTGTGTTAGTCCATGCTGCTGTTCTGCTAAGGTTGAGCATTCTTCATGATTAACATCTGCTGAAGTTTTCCAAGCATGGTGGGTTTCTCAGCTGGTTACATAGAAGCAATCTGGGCTGCTGCACTTCCTTCCATAAGGTCTAGTGGAGAAATGTGAGAAGATGAGAGAAGGCTTTGGGGTCTTTTCTTTTTCTGTGGTGGTTAAATGCCAAGGCTTTCAATAACTTCAGTTCCAGCTGGGTCATTGGGATTCTGAACTATGTACTTCAGCATAGCTTATGGATTTTAAACCTGTCACATTGTACTTTTATTATAGATATGGCCTCACACTTGCAAGCTATTTTCTTGATCTTTTGCCAGCAAGGCTTTTGTAGCAGTCCTTGGAAGATATACTGTAGCAGCTCTCTTTTATAATATCTATCATTAGCACCTCTTTGGCATCTTGAAGAATTTCTTCTTTGCTGGAGATTGGAGCAGTTGATTAAGCAGCCTTTTGCTGTCCTCAGGCAATTTCTCAGTTTTCCACCTTGTTTCAAATCTACCTTTCTAGCAAAGGTCCTGGAAAAAGGTTGTGGCAGGGCAACTGCAGCCCTTACCTTCATGGTAATAATAAACTGTTTGAAAAATTTCAATCAGGCCAAAGCAGAGAGACAGCTTTAATGAGGATTTGTAGTGACCTTCTGTTTCATAGTAGGTGGATTCTGGCACATTGTCAATTTTAATTCTTACTGATCTTCCTGTGGCTTTTGATACCAGAGATCATAAGTTTCTCTTAAAATACCTGTAGAAGCTCCTGAGCCCTGTGGGCTCCGTTCTGACATTGCTTCATTAGTATTTGCCTCAGTGGTGCCAGTTTGTCACTGTAAATATCTCATCTTCTGATATTGCCCCTGTGAACTGCCAGGTTCCCCAGGGCTATGAATTGGGCGGGTCTCTGGGATTCCTCTATGTATATGTGAACTACAGCTTGCATTCTCAAAACTCGTACACATTATAATGACCTGCAGAAAGTGTTTGGACATGTTTATTTCTTACAAGTATTTTTGTGCATATGACAACAGAACTTGCCTGCCAAAGTGCAGACTGTAAAATGTTGCAAAAGTAAGTGCAAACAGAAATGGGCTTCTGGTTGTCTACTATCTCACTTGGATTGAATCATGTTGTTTTGATTTGTTTTCTTAAATTACAGAACTAGTCTAGGTATGGGGATGAGATTTACTCTGTTTCTGGTTAGTCATGGAATGCTGGAGAAGTATTTCTGGGTGCCAATAGGCAGCATGGCTGCTGTTACTGGTTTGGGTAATAAGACTTGCTGATGGAAAATCATCAGCTTACTACAAAATCATCAACTTTTCTTGTCTAGCAGAACTTTAATTATGGACCGTGTGTTAGAGGCATCTGCCCGATCCTTTAGAAAAATTAAAAATTGAAGATGCGACACCTTTATTTCATGTATAGAAGGAACTTTTTTAATAGTTTATCTGTTATTCCTTTTTTTCTTGACTCCTAGTTATTTTTCTAGTGACTTGAGGTAATCTTGTATGGAATGTATCAATAGATAAATAGCTACGACTGGGCTAGATATTGTTACTGTGGAGTTTATGTGTGGAAAGACAGAATACACCTGTGACATTATTAATCTTACCCTAAGAAGGCTTCTGCAGATTGAAATCCTTGGCTTTAGCCAAGAAACTATAGTTTGGAGGGTGGGCATCTATGGACAGTTATTGCCTGGAGAGAGGTAGGGAAGGAAAAGCAAAAAAAGCAAAATGTCAAGGAACCCACAGCCTGTGCATGCAATGCTTGATGTCACAGACCTTTGAGCAGCACTACTGGTGGTAATCCTGCATACCCAGAGAGTGCAGCACATCTGTGGGATGCTGTTTTGGAGGACAGGGTTAATGACGTGCTTGGGCTCACTCCATTTGGGGAGATACTTTTGAGGGTGAGGGAAGCGACGTGGGCGGATTAGTTCCCTGAAGGGGCTGCTCTGTTGCACTGCAGAGTGTCCACAACATGGGAGGAGCTCTGCCACGACTTCTTTTTCCCTGTGCCACACAGGCAGTGGTTTCATAACAGAGTGTGTCTGAGCTCCTGGTTCATGTATCCATGCAACTAAATTGTCCTTCTTAGGAGAGGAGCTAGTTGGTAATTTACCTTCTGATTTCAGTGTATATATCCTCAAACTGTACTCTCCTGCTTGGATCATATCTCACTTTGAAATGATTTCTAAGTTCTCTTATTCACAACCACTGTGGATTTAGCTGTGGGAGCTAAATCTGACAGGGATTATGAATTGGAGTCCACCAGCACCACAGTTCACAGTCTAGGGTATTAAAGTGAACTGAAATCAATAGTGGTTTACATTATAATGTGCCTGCCTCTGAACTGGAAACTGAAGAATGGACACATCACCTGGATGTGCCTCTGCAGCTTTCAGCAGAAGGTAGGGTGGCAAATATCAAGAAAGTTGAACTTTGCTTAATAGGATTTGGAACATCTCACAGGGAAATGCTCTTTTTTGACAGCTTGCTTTGTGTTGATCTTTCATTTCTTTATGTGCTTTGATTTATATTTGACATATTAAGTTTGCATGTATTTCTAATTTACGTAGGTTCTTCGAGTTTTGTAATCTGATGCATTTTTGCCATTTATCTCAGATTGCTATCAGCTGTGATTATCACACTCTTTTCCTAAGTACAAATGAAAATGCAAACTAAAACCAAGACAACAACCCTCCTATTCCAGGAGACAATTTCTGTATTTAATACCCTGCTTCTAGTCAGTTATTATACAGCCCTTATCTGTGTAATTCACTGTTCTGTCTTCACCAGTGGTCAGAAAGGACAAGGCAGCATCTTACTTAAATACACATCTTGAAATTGTTTAATGATTTGAAATTACTTTGTTTCTAGTTTTATCTAGCTGGCTTTTCAATTCCTTATTGTTTAATTAAATCCAAAGAGATGGTAGTATCAGATGCTTTTGTTTAAAAAAAAAAAAGTTATATTTGCTGGTAGAACATTATCAGATTAAAAGAATGGATTAGTAATTTCATTAGATTTGAAATAGTCTCTGTAAACCGGTGCTGCTTCTTCTCTGAGTTCTCGTAAACCATGAGAGTCTGTAAATGTTGTTCCTACACAACAACACTTTCATAACATAAATTATTAGAAAAGTGCCAGTGTTTATAGTTCTGCCAAACAATGCTGTGCATGTTTGGTTTGGGTTTTTTTAGTTTCTCAGCCTCTCCCACCTGGCCATGAGTTTTTAAAAACCGCTGTGCATGCTGTGGTAGGTGGCAGGGAATTCCCTCTCAGCCATACGATGTGGATGGCTGAACCAAGAGGTATGCTCTGTTTTCAAGGGCTGCCTTACTGCTCTTTTCTGTCATTGTCTTTGATGAATCTGAGGCACTGTGACCATCAGATAGCATAGTTGAGCTGTAATGTTCAGGTCCTGTTTATTTCCATGAACCAGAAAGCATCAAACCTTATCACCTGAACTAAATATTCCCAGCACAGCTCCCCTCCCCCAGGGGCTGCTCTGGCTTTGAGTTAAATAGCATATTGATTACAAGATTACAGCATTTCGTGTATAGAAAGTGAACGGTCATGGGCTTTTACATTTCAATTGCCTATTTATCTCTGTGGAAAATTGTACATATTCACAGAGGAACTGCTTGGGGTAATTCAGCACAATGTGGGGGGAAATGACTGGGACAATGAAGCAGATCCGTGCTCTTCTGGGGACTCTGTTCTTTGGGATCCTTGTACCTTTGTGTGTGAACATCAGTGGCAGCAGAAAAGGTGTCAAGGCTTTGCCTGTGTTGTCACTGATGCACATCGTGGAGTCTCTTCTTTCCTTCCTCTCGTGTCCCAGCCACTGAGCATGATGTGGAAAACACGAAGGATTTCTTAATCCAGAGGGCAGTGCCTGCAGTTGTGAAGCATTGCTACTGTCCTGTGTGGGGAAAGTGGCACTCTCTGTCCAGTGGCTACACCCGTTTCACGTAAGGAACGAAGCGGGGGGTTTAAGGTTACCTCTAGCACAGCGTGTTTTGTCATTGGCTGGGTAAAGCCATTTCCCAGGCGGCCTGGGAGCGCGCAGGATGCGCGGTGCCGTGTGTGCAACGGCACTGGTACAAGCGTGTGTGCACAGTGGGAATCCTCACCTTGCAATAGGCCGTGATCAACTTCCTTTTGTAGCTGTGCTCTAGTCTGTGGTGCTCAGTTTATGGGCGAGCTAAGTGTGGCTGCTTCCCACGTAGTACGGTGTTTCACACGGCAGTGGAGCGACCTAAAACACAGCTGCACACCGTGCAGGCCTGGCTGTGGAAAGCACTGCCCCATTTTGGTCAGTCAGGCTATTCTAGCACTTTCTGAGAAGAAAACAACTCTATCCATCCTTCCTGCTGTCAAACAGAAAGGCTGTTCACATGAGAACTTGTTGCTGCACTTGTTAGATGAAGGCAAGGTCAGACAAGTGACATAATCACTGGTACCAAGTGAGAGCTGCCCATAGGCTCCTCTGTTCCAGTTAGGGCTACATTTACCCAAAATTTATCCTGTGGCCACAAGATACACCCAGGACATCGCACAGAGGCCTGAAGGGCAGGCTGTGCAGGCAGCATGGCACACGCCCCAGGCTGCACAGGTTGGTTCTTAGGTGGATCACTTACTCCTGATGTATGGTGGGCATCTGCTCAGGATCACTGCAGAGCCCTTTTGAGTACAACTCCAAACTGTAGTATCAAAATAGGAAAAAGAAATTACTGGCCAGATGGTATCCAGTGTTGCTCACCTTTTGAAAGCCCCAGTGTGTTAGCTCCTTCAAATGAAATTTGGGATTCCAACTATGTGTGCAACTAGTCTGCAGAATTGATTTCCAGAATTTTGGTATCCTGGTATCAACACCAGGGATTATTAAAAAACAATTGCTGGTCTTTGGTGCAGCTCTAGAGTTTTAGTTGCATTATAGCAGCAATACTTCTTTAGAGAAAGGCAGAAAAGTCACTAGCTATTGATATACTAGAAAAAAAAGCTTCATTAAGGTATTTGGTGAGTGGGAGAAATTCAAAGAATGTCCCAATATCATCAATCTCACCATTACTGTGTTGCCATAGCTAGAAATCTGGAGAATGTAGACTTAATTGAGTCTGAGCTAGGACTTTGGACAAAGTCACAAAGAGAATTGGGCACATTAAAATCCTGATGCTGACGTTACTCAGGAACTCAACCTGCTCAGTCCACAGTGCCTCTGCACTGAAAAGCTGGACTTCTTCGTTATGCAAAATTTCTTTTAATTGTCCTTGAATTTTACATACACAGTGATTATAGAAAACAAAACAGTTAGAAGTGCATCTCCTAGTTATGCTTAAAATAAAAAGATCTATTTAAAATATTTTGAAATACCTGAATTCATAACACTGCATCTCTCCAAACATCATCTGCTGATTTACAGAGCAGTATTAGTAACAGAATATTTTTAAATATTTCAGATTACCAATTCAAGTCAGACTAAATGTGAAATAGGTACTTGACAAGATTATATCAAGAGTCAGCTGTGAAGTTATCAACGTAAGGACACTTGACTTTTCTTAACAGATGCTGTACTAAAATCTTGGTTTTTGTGCACCTCATGCCAAAAAAAAGGCTGATTAAAAAACAGAGTAGCTGAAAGATATACAGTTATTATTGTAGTTTTACATGCATAATCCATGTCACCAGGTAACTTGTGCAAAAATCAAGGCAGAGGCAAAGGAGGCTTTATAGAAAATTTGAACCTGGAAACTATTGAAGAAGTACACCTCTTGATTAAATTTTTGTATGACCCACTCTGCTGCTTATTATGAACTACTGGGAGGAAGCATTTTGTTTTGTCATTTCAAATAGTCTGGCGGTCATACGTGTGGAAAGATAAGAACTGTGGCTACTGCACTGAGCGCCCTTCCGCTGTAGGTGACTGTGCTGTACCTGCGCCCGCCTGTGTCGCTGACCGCTTGACCGGCCAGTGGCCGAGCAGGCGACTAGCTTCAAGTGTCCCGGTGGCGAGACAGTGAGAAGCTTTGTGGCTGGTGCAAGCTCCTGCTGGAGCGGTCTGCGTCTGGGCTCACAGTGGAGCTGGCAGCAGTCGATGGGAACTGTAGCGATCGGCAGAGGCCAGGGAGGAAAGAGAGACTCTATGCTGCAGCACGCAAGTCTTTATTCCCAACCCGGAGGTCAGGCGGTCAGGATGAGGAGCAAGAAAAGAGCCCAGAATGACAGTTACACTGTCTTTTAAGGGAGGGGAGGAGAAGGGAGGAACAAAGAGATAAACCACGAGGGAGAAGACAAAAAGTGTCAGATATACCATAAAAGGAACAATAGGGAGGGTTTGATTACCATAGACCAATGGAGATCACAGAACAACAGAACTTTCCAGAACTTAATTGACTAAACAACAAGGATATACATAAACACGAAGCGTAGAACCAATGGGTAACTAAAGAAAAAAGATGTTTCTGGAACGAGGGAGGAATAGCTAGGTGGAATGACATCCAGGAGGCTGGAACTTCCACCCACTGGATGCCTTTGTCCATTCTCAGCCCAAAGGTGGGCTGGACCACCGCAACACGCCTGTGTTGGCCCCGCGCGGCTCTTTGGCTGGCGTTCTCAGCCGCCTGCTGTGGCCGTGCTCCTGTCCACGTCCCGTGGCAGTTCCCCCTGCTGCGGCTCGTCCTGCTCCGCTGCCCAGTGCACCAGAAGTGGAGGGTGCTGGCCAGCCTGCCAATGCCAGGGTGGAATTAGTGCTTTGAGGATCAAGTTTTTGGCGAGGAGAGAGATGGTGCTCTGAGCTGCGCCAGGTCTCAAAAGTGTCAGGCAGAACAAACAGGCTGAGCTGTTAAGGGAAAGAGCTGTGTTCTGATTACACTGAATTACCTGGGTGTCAACATGCAAAGATTCGGGTTGTTTTTAAATGCAGCATATTAAACCAGATGGAATCCTTTTTCTGCTGCAAGGTGGCTAAGGGTATTTTATTTTGGAAGGACTCCACAAAGTAATTATTACCCAGTTCTGTAACTGTTACAGAATGTAGGAAACTCAGAGAAAATAATAATTAAAATTTTAAATGTGTGGGTTTTGGGAGGGTTATTTTTCTTCCCTCTGAGAAAATGCAGTTGTTCAAATGCCTGCTAATTAAACTAGGGATGGTCTATATTAGATTACCTTCTCCCCCTTTCCGATGTATTTGGAGAGTATGTTTCAAATTATTTACAGTCTTGAATTGGTGAGATATTCCCCAATGTTTCTCTGACTTTTTTTCCTGCTGTTGCCTCAGATTTAATATAATTAGTTCTCTCATTTTCATTAGGTCACTCAGGCTGATGTATATCCTGAATGAAATCTTCTTGTTTCATATTTAACTATTAGTTAACCCAGCAAGATCTGATACTTATTTTGGTATTTTAAACCTCCATCTTACGCATTTGAAAAATGTGGGGTTAGATTTGTAATGATACCTTAATTATTTGGTTTTCTTTTTTATCAAATACATTGCTTTGTGTCATTATACAGCATTTTATTATCCTCTTTAACTGTTGTTGGGCATTTTTGCCATCTGGATCCTATTGTTTTAGACTTATTCTGAATAGACACCCAAGCAGTGCACAGCACTGTTGAATCTGTTCTGTTTTCCTCATATGTATGGAGCTCTGATTCTGTACTCATTTGGTTTTTTCATGAGGATTCCCTGTCTTCCTCTGTCCTTTGTCAGTCTGGTCCCTTTCACACCTTTTGGGGAGTAGGGAATAATCCTACCATTAAGATGAGGATATACAATCTATTATTTTTCCTGCCGTGATCACAGCAGTCTCCCTTCAGTAGCTAAATGTTTTGTCCTGTCAACTCTTTTGCAGATCAGGTTATTAAGGGGTAGAATATTGATTATTTAGGATGAGATTTTTAAAGCTTGCCTAGAGGGTTAGGGTGTCCAATTAGAAATTAATGACTTAGAGGCAGCTTTGAAAATCCCACCTGTAGAGTTGAAGCTTTCAAATGAGTCTGAAGTTAAGAGCCATAATGAGTGCACAAATGGTGTGATATTTTCCTGTGACTGGAAGAAGTGTTAAATAGCAGCTCTCTATCTTCATGTCAAATAATTAAGGAAGTTAACAGAAGTAGACTTCAGACGAGTAAACTGATCCTATTTTCCTTGGAACAGGCTAACAGGCAGTTATTTAAAAATACTAAGGCACAGTGCAGCCCTGATAATGACAAGTTTTGTCTAGAAAGTCATGTTATATCTGTTTGCTAAGATAGTTAATCGCAAACTTTGACATAAGCCTAGAGCAAGAATAAAAGCAGGGAACATAGATGTAGATTCTTTTTTTCCAATGGAAAAAGTGAAAAAATAATTTTAAGTTATTTTTCGGGCATAAAAGTACATCAGCCATAAGAATAAAACTAAAGTACAGTTCTGTGTGCCAAGGATTTTTTTTCTTTTTTTTAATGATTCCAAGGGTATGGCAGGTGAATCCATTTAGCAGGTCTAATGACTGGAAAGTGGAATGTTTTTCAAATAGCGTGGATGAAACGATCTGTAGCCCATCAGTGTACAGCTGGAATGATGTCATACATGGTTATGCTTTAATTCTTCCTGCATTGCTAAAGGGGGAATGGGGTCTGTAATATCCTCTGACTGCCTTGTTGAATGCAAATCCTCGAGCTGGAAATGGAGAGTGTTCTCTTTCTCCACATGACTAATGTTAATTTCTTTAGCAGAAAAAAATTTAATAAGTCTCTCTAATGGTAAATTACCATTTATTGTAAATGTGCCACATAAAGGAAGTAATAAGTCATTATTATTGACCTATTACTGGTCTTTCTGTTTTACCTCTAATTAAATAAAAATGTGCACTTTGAGCTAATATGCTTTTTGTTTGAATGTCCTTTTTTTTAGTCCAGAACTGGTACCAATACTCCAAAACGCTGTAGTAATCACAACTTCCTCTTAGATTTTGTTTAAGCTGGGGATGAAGTTTTCTCCTTGGTTTTTCTCCTTTAATTGGATTCCCTCCACCCCATTTCTTTCTTTTGGAGACTTATACTCCCAAGATTGTATTGGACTCTTCTAATCACTTGTTTGCTTCTGAAGCACAAATGCAGGAGCTTTTCCTGTGGGGAGATAGTGCCCTACTGAGCTTCAGACTTCAAACTGGTAACTTGAAATATGTCAGTGCTTGAAAGAACGGATTAGAATATAGAAAAACGAGAGGAATTATAAAGGAAAGCCAGACATTTGCAGGGCATGAGTGATGTTAGAGTGCAGCTGGCGGAACAGCTGAATGATTGAAGTGGTGGAGTAGTGTGTGTGTCATGCAGTGTTAGAAAGGAGCCTCAGTTCTCTGGTTTTGCAACACCTGTGCATGTACAGATAACTGTTGGTGGGGTAGAAACTATCCCAGAATAGGCTTAGGAGCTGAGATCAACATCTGGGAAGCTAGAGGCAAAGTATTCTTAAAAAGTCGTTAAAACCCTCTATGATTGTTTCTCATGTTTGGGTTGTTTTGGTTTTTTTCCCCTCAGGTCAGTATTTCTTTCTGCATAGCGGGACAGGGCTAGCAGGTCAAATCACAGGAACTGCTGTGTCATTTGATACACTGCCTGGGGGAAAGGCTTTCCTTGGAGCTGGAAAATGTGGACTTGAACCTTGTTAGGTAAGGATGGCATTGAACGTGACCTCTCACACCCTAAGCAAAGGTATGAGAGCTGTGATAGTGTATGAAGGTGAACAGTGTAATCACCACCATGTCAGTCATATTTAGGAAACCCTGAGTCAGACCACATAAGCCTGCCCTAAGAAGAAGGTCCAGTACTCTGTGTGCTAGAACTTGTCTGCAACTCTGAGTAAATGTTTTCATTCTGGCACTTAAGGTGCTCTGTTTGCTCAGATTTTTCTCTGGACTTCAAGTGCATTACTTGCTTTGAATCTCATTTTGAAATGTCGAGTTCCTCCCTGCATTGCAGACATCAGACTCTGAAATCTGAATTCTCTCCTTGGGATCAGAAGCCTGGAAGTTAAATGTCATTGCCTGTTCTTTATAGAGCCCTGTGTCTTTTATTGGACATCCCTAATCCCCAGCGTGTGGTCAGAGTGCAAAGGCAATATGTTGCTCATGTCTCTTTAGTGATCTTGTTGCAGTAATTGTCACTAGGGATACTCCAGGGTCACCCCTGTTCAACCAAACGTTGGCAACAATACTGTAGTGATAGTGGGGGCAAATCTTTGCTCTGCAGCTCTGTTAACTCCAGCTAAAATATGCTGATATGAAAGTAACGGTGCCAAATTTGTTGTAGTATGATGGAAATGTAACCACTGAAAATTGATCTGCAGCTAATGGTAATGAACATGTTAATAAACTTTGATACTTTTTAAGTGAAAATTTAAAAGTGAGGCCAGTCCTTGTTCTTCAATGTACATGACTAATCCCACTAAATTTGACTCAGTAGTAGCTCGCTAGTTCATTGGCCTTTTTTTAAGAATAGATATTAAGTTGAGGAAGTCAAAAAATGCTGCTGTTACTTGAAAGAGCATTGCTAAAGGGCTTTGCTCCCCGAGGCCTGAAGGTCCTCCTAGGCTGTTGTGACTGTAGGTGGGGATGGCAGGCTGGGGATGTTGCTGAAGGAGAAACAAAACCTGTTGAGCCACCTGTCATTGGGGATTTCTCCTGGCATGTAGATATTTTTCTGAACTAAGTCTTCTGAAGTGCAGAATTTATTTAAATTTTGTTTCCTGGTAGCCGTAATTCCCTTTGTTGGCTTCTCCCAAACCCCTCTGAGCTTGATCTGTTTTCCCAGAGTTCAGCTTCTTCCTTCCACCAGTCCATTGGCACCCTGCATTCTGTGCTTCTGTTCTTACCTCCCTTCACGATGCCTTCACTTTACCTGAACTTTATGTGAGGAACACAGGTAGCTGAGGCCAGATGGTCAGGGAATCATGCAATTTAGCTAATTGCCTCTATCCAAGGGGAAAAAAAACTCTATCCATTCTGGCAGGAGTGGCATTGCCCCATAGCAGGAATCCTTACAAAAGAAGAAAAATTTCCTAGAATTCCTAAATGGCTGATCTATTTAGCTCAAACTTTTAAATCCTTGGTGACTCTATTGCTAGTCTTCAACAATGGTCCTTAATAAGATGGAGAAAAAATAGGAAGTCTAATTTCTCTTTTAATGCTCTTTGTAGAAGAGTTCTGATGTAGAAAATCAATACTTCTATTCAAAGGAAAGCTATTGAAACAAATAATATTACTGGTTGGCAGGCTCAGCAGGCTTTTTGCTTTGATTACATTCTTGCTGACAGTACTGCACTGGTGTTTAGAAAATCCAAAAAACAACTTTTAAGTGCTTTTGCTATGAAACAATTTAAGCAATTTAGAGTTTGGGATATAACTGAAATAAACTTCAAGAGCAAAGGAAAATACGTTCTTATTTGTGCTAAAAAAATTTGTATTAATGAGCAAATAGATTCTGTATGTCAACTCAATGACAGCTGCAGTCCCACAAACCCCTTATTTTAGTTGTTCATATTCAGATTTTTTTTAAAAGTTTGTACTTTATTGAATTCTTAAGTTAAAAATATAATACTTGGAATTTTTTTAAGTTATCTTTTAACTCATACTTAATCGCAGGCATTTTCCTTGTTATATCTGGAACACAGATTACTCAATGGTCTTTCTTTGTCTGCGCCAGCTCATATAATTCACATTTTTATTACCCTGATCAATTGAAACATTTTATTAAAGGTCAAAAGAAAAGAAAAATTGTAAAATTAGAAATGGAAATGGATTTGATTAATGATTGAAAGGAAATATGGAAGCAAATGATCCAATTTATTACCTTTTTCTATTTGATAAGTATCTTTGTCTTTGATTCTAGCTCTATGTTTTACTCCAGCTACTTTGACTATCCACCTATCTCTTCTTTTTCTCACCAGTCATGTAAAAACATGGGAGAAATCTGCATCAAGCTGTGAATGGGTGAAATGGATGGTAACAGCAGTGTATGTCACAGTACTGCACTTAGGCAAGTAAACTCTGTGTGTGAGAGATTTTTCCCTGAGCCCCAAACTGTAGCGCTCAGCATTTATTCCTGCCGAAGGCCTGTTTTGGGAGCGGGCTCTGTGCATGCCCAGCGCTCAGAGCAGCAGTCGCGGTGGCCGTGGGTGCATCCAGCAGCACTTTGTGACGCTGGCGGTGGCTGTGCCTGCGGGCTGTGGGTGCCAGTGTCTGCCGGAGCCGGTCAGGCCGGATGGAGCACCCACCCGCTCCCAGTGCCGTGCTTTCCGCTCGGAGGAGACGGGGTGTTTGCGTGAGAAGGGAGCCGGACTACAGTAGGTCAATGGGATCACCTGCAATGATTTTGAGGGATGAGAGTCTAAGTTTGGGAGAAGCTGTTGACTCCTTCAAGGGCAAAGAGGCGCTGCAGAGAGACCTCAAACAAGTTAGAGAGACAGACAATCACCAACTGTACGAAGTTTAGCAAGGGCAGGTGCTGGATTCTGCACCTGGGGTGGAGCAGCCCTGCTTGGGTGTGTGGACTGGGGAACGAGAGGCTGGAGAGCAGCTCTGTGGAAAATGACCGTGGGTCCTGGTCCGTGGCAAGTTGGATATGAGTGAGCAGTGCCCTGCAGCCAGGAGGGCCAATCATGTCCTGGGGGGCATCAGGCACAGCACTGCCAGCTGGACAAGGGAGGGGATTGTCCCACTCTGCTCTGAGCTGGGGTGGCCTCATCTCAAGTTCTGGGGCAGTTTTGGGCACCACAATATAAGAAAGACATTAAGCCATTAGAGCATATCCAAAGGAGGCCATGAGGAAGGTGAAGGGCCTTGAGGGGAAGCCGTGTGAGGAGTGGCTGAGGGCACTGGGTCTGATCAGCCTGGAGAAGAGGAGACTGAGGTCACACCTCACTGAGGTCTTCAACAGCCTCATGAGGGGCAGCGGAGGGGCAGGCACTGATCTCTGCTCTCTTGGCCAGGGACAGGACTCAAGGAAATGGCGTGAAGCTGAGTTGGGAGGCTTAGGCTGGATATCAGGAAAAGATTTTTTCACCCAGAATGTGATTGGGCACTGGAACAGGCTCTTCAGGTAAGTGGTCACAACATCAAGCCTGTGTGAGTTCAAGAAGCATTTGGACAACACTCTCAGGTACACGGTGGGATTCTTGGGGTGTCCTGTGCAGGACCAGGAGTTGGCCTTGATGATCCTGGTGAGTCCCTTCTAACTCAGTATATCCTATGATTCCATCTAAGGGCAAAAAAGTGATTCAAGTGATTTATATAATGTCATGTAGCATCCATGGCAAGTGAAGAGGTTGTATACTTTCCAGATCAGCTTATCTACTAACATGTCCTTCATTTTGTTACCATCCTGGTGTCTTTCAAACACAACTTTTTTTTTTCCCCAGCAGCCAGAGTGGATTCCTTTAGTTACAGCTCATTTCCCACCCCCAAAGGACTCTGCATATACAGTGAACGAGGCGAGAGGCTTGTTAAAATATCCTTGCAGCCTGTTTTGTACGCGTTGCATCATTGCGCCCAAGGAGTGAACGGAATGGTACGGTCAGCCCTGGTCTGATATATCTCAGGTTTGGAATTCTGGATTTTTGATAACTCCACTGTAACAGATCGTACTGTTGGAACACAAGGCGGGGTTTTTGCGTGCAGTTATGCACTACTCCAAATATGTTAACAGGCAGTGGTTGAGAAGGTTGATGGATTCTAAATATATCAGCAGGGAATTATTGGGGGTGTCTCAAAGGGTTATTTTAGAGACAAACAAGACAGCTATTTTGAGCAACAGTCATATAATTCTTTTACATGGACAACTCTTCAAGAGATGTCTGATTCACTGATAATTAAAATCATAAATGAGTCTTGTTTGGCCTGAGTGATTATGTTCATGCTCCAGTGACCATGGCCTCTAAGTACTAAGGCATATAATTAGACCCTTCTTTGACCTTTCAATGTCATGTTGACCATATCTAGGCTCTAATAGATCCATAGCCCAGATAGTTGTTTAGGGCCAGATGGTGTTTTCACGCAAAATTAGTGCAAGAGTTTGCTTCAAAGCTCCGTGCTCCATGCACAGCAGAAGAATAGATGATTGAAACTGGGGCTCTGGTATGACGTGATAGACTGTAACTGAACTTACTGAAGGTGGGCTCCTTGTGTGTGTCATTGTCCTGCCTGTCCAGCATTCTCCATGGCATTCTAGGTGCTTTAGCTTGTAATTTTTGTAACATTTTTCTTTCGGTTCAGCAGCAAGATGAAGGTTTTCATCTGACTGTAGGAATAATGTATGCATTTTACCAGTAATGAAACTTAGTTAGTGTTTAGCTGAGTAAAACAACTCTACTTATGAGAAGGTACATAATTTTCATGAAGCATCTATGCACTTCATATATCCACAGAAAACATTACCTTCTCAAATTGCAAGATGAACAGAAGTTTTTCATTCAAATGCAATTGTATAGTGTGGGAGACTTTCATATATAAAATCCAATTATTAATTCCTTTTCCTGTAATTTTAGTTTGGTGGTTTCCACTTGTAAGTGTTTTAAATTTTGACAGTTCTTGTAGGATAAAGGGTCACACTAAGGAAGATGACAAAAGACAGGAGATTAACAAGTCTACCAGAAACTGATGGGAATTTCATCAAGGTAGAAGAAGTCAGTCAAGATAAACATTCCCTTGAAATACCCTGATGAGCTTGAACTTTCAGAAAGTAGTAAATGTTCAGTGTACGAGCACAGCATTTCTTTCAGATACCCATGAATACAAATACTCATTATGTGAATTATAATAATTATGTAAATTATATAATCATTATGGAAATAGAATGAATAAATAGAATCTAGGGAAAAGTACCTATCAGCTCCACATTTTCACTGCAGCTGTTACTTAACCTTACCTACTTAGGAATTCATCAAAAAATAATTAAACAATCTCTAATATTCCATGCTGTCTTTAAATCTGTGCTTAGGAAGGCATGAGACACACAAGTTCTATACATTCATTGATTTCATGCTAGCAAGTTGACAAGATACTGGACTAAACTGTACCCTAGTGTAGCTTTAGTACTGCTTTACAGAGAATTGATGTTGCCTGGGTTTTTTCCGAAGTCAGCTGTGAGAATTTCACTGCAGTTTCTCTTTAATGCACTCAGGCAGACTTTGGAAATGAAGTCCAGTAGTAACATTTTCTGGCAGTGCCTCCATTTTCCACATGTTCATTTAAATGATTTACATCATCTTCTACCCTGAGCCCAGACAAAGTCTGCATTCTGTACCTACTGCTGCAGGTAATAGGCCCAAGATGTGTTTGGAAGCCCAGAGGAGGAATTATTGCATTTACATACTTTGTGTATGAGGCATGCAAAAGTCATATAAAATAATTAACTGTTATTGACTATATAAAAGAGTATAATACATTTCTAATATTGATTTTTAAACTAGTCTTTTGGTAAACATCTTTACTTCTGAAATGTCTGACTTCTAACGGTGAAAGAAATTGATGTGGATTTTAGTTTGGGTTTTTTGTCCTTCTAGTTTGTTTAAACTGTGCTGCAGTATATGATGTTACACAGTGGCAAATCAAGGGTTTTCTCTGGGTTTTTTTGTTGATTTCGTGTATAAGTGTGAGAAAGCCACTAATTTAATAGATTTGTAATAGCTTTGTGTGGTTATAAAACAGATGAAGATTTGTGCTCTGTGTTCGGTATCATTCAGCTTTGTGAGGTGCAATTTCCTTCTTAAGTACTTATTATGAGGTCTGAGTTACTCAAAATGATGTGCCTATTCATGGCATGGAATTGTTTCATGAGTCCTGTTCCTCATGTGCTGTGGTGATTGTTCTGCCAGAAAAGTACTTGTAGGCTAAGGCAGTGCTAAAAAGGGCTGAATAAACTGTAAATCTTCATTTATGGGGCTTCAGGTACTGGAAAGTATGATCTGATTTTGAATCCTATTTTAATTACTAAGAAAGATTGCTCCCTGTTGTTGCTTAATGACATTTTTCATTGTAGACCAATGACCAGTTGTGTCATCCACTGTTGAAATGGATTTAATGCTTATGTTTAAGCCATGTTAGCAGCAAGAAAAGGAAGTTGGTAGGAAAGCAGCAGAGAGTTGACCCTTTATGCACCTGGATCATCTTCCTTTGGAGATCACCTTTCCTAGGAAAGATGTGATGGGAAAAGGATGGATGCGTGGATGGATGGGGAAGGGCTTCTTCACCACCCTTTCGGAAAATAGCGTGTGTTACCTGTGTGCCTGAGGAGCCATGGCATTCTGGGAGCTTGTGGAGTTGCAGGTTCAGGGAGCAGAGTATTGGAGAGATTTGGGCTAGAGTGGCTCTAGAGAACACTGCACCTCTGGCAGTGAGCACCCAGGAAGTCGTTCAGGGCTTGGGCTCTGACCCTGTTCCAAAAGGATGGATTTAATCCTCCTCTGTTTCTGGTTCCCTGTCTGTCACCTCTTGTGACTCCAGTCAGCTCGCCTGACTTTTACTTTGAAAGGGACAATTCCCATTTACTCTTTTGTTGCTCAGGGAAGAAATGTGGTTCAACATAGTAGCCCAGGAAATTTGCAAGCCCCTCTGAGAAACAGAAGATCCAATATAGGAGTCCGTAAGAAACCTGAGTAGCCCAATTTACAATATCATGTTCTAAGATTTTTTCTACCAGTGATGAACCTGCTTTAATTACCAGGTAGTTTCTTTTATTCTATTTCATCCAGCTGTACTGTCATTCACCTTTTCCAAGTATGAATATTCCCTTTTTGTTACAAGAAGAGGATTATAAAAAGATGGTGCACGAGTAGAGAGTGCTCACGTGCTGTGTTAAGGCCTTGCTGTCCTTGTGGTTACTTGGGAGAAACAACCCCTCTTCCAAGGCGAGCATATTATGAGCATCTCCTTTCAATTTGTTGTATTTTAACTATTAACTATGAAATCCTGATTTAAATATGAATAGTTTTTTTTTCCTGAAGTTAAATTTTTCTATTTGATTTTGGATTTTTGCTTATGTATTCTCATTTTCTAAGGCAGCTGCTTAGGCTTATGCAATACTAGATAATGCTGACTGAACCTCCTGTGTTTGTTTGCATTATGCTTTTGTTTCATTCTGCAGCTCCAAATGATAGGTTGCAGTAAGTGTTCAATTTCCTGATGAGGCTTAAAAGAACTTTGGCTCTCCAATGCATCAGCACACGACTCCTGTTTTACCATGATAAGAAAGTATTTGCCTTTAGGGAAAAGGAAAATGATTGAATGCATGTGTTTTACATTACTTGAACCATGATCATTTTACTGAAACAGGCCAAGACATTAACAAGGGTTTGGCCACGAGGGAATTAAGAGTCAGTCTTGTATCTTATATCCTAGTCAGATGCACTTTATTTTAGCAAAATGAATTCAGAGAAGAAAATACCACTTTAGCATTTACATTGCGGTCGGAAGTAATGAAGAATGAGATGCAGTTGTACCAAATTCAGTGCCATTATTCATATAGATTTGAATTTAAATCAAAGGCATGTAAAAGTTATATGTAAAACTCTGTTCGTTGTAATGTATTTATTGTATTATAATTCCTGGGTAATTATTTTAGCCTCCATTTAGACTTTGTGCCATTTTCAGACCTTAGATCCACACCCCTTCAGTAGCTATCTGGCCACATTCTTCCTTATTCTAAAATTTTGGGTTTTATCTCTGAGGCATCCCCTGGGCTGTGTCCGTTGCTTGTCAGTCTTTGAGAATCCATGTGTCACTCTGCTCCTGGAAACGTTGGGAAGCCACTTGGTTGGTGGTTCAGATGTTAATCTAGATGTCCTAGCATGATCCCCTGTGCTGTATCAGAGAAAGGGTCATCCATCCACTTCCTTTCAAACAGCAGCTGCATCGATGTCCTGTTTTACAGCGTGATGTAAGGGGCAGGCACTGGACCATTTGCTGCTGTTTTGTGATTCTGTGAAAGGATGAGAATTGTTTGCAGCAGTACTTCATAACCAAGCTGCTTCCGTAGACTAAACCACGCCCATGAACAGCACATGGAAAAGAAAATTCTGAAGTCTTCCTGCCGAAAAACGAATGGCACAATTCACAGTGCCTTATTGTTTAAAACAATGATACGGTAAAAGTGAATCTTCATGAGATGCAATTCAGTCTTTCTCCTGAAGCTGGTAGGGCACTAGTGGTTTATCATAGAATCATTTAGGTTGAAAAAGACCCTTAAGATCCTAGAGTCCAGTGATTAACCCAGCACTGCCGAGTCTGCTGTTAATTGGAAGTGGTTACCTTATTGTTTAGAGAGTGGTCCTGCACACTCTTGGAGGTAGCGCGTTGCTGGCGCCCTGGGGGTCTCCTCCATGCAGAACACAACCACTGGAGCTTGAGCCAGCTCTGTGTTCCTGGGCAGCTCTCAGCTTAAGCCCTCGGCCAAGCCCCGTTGCTTCATGGATGCTGGTGAGACACATGGAGACAGTGTGTTTTAAAAGCTGAAACGCTTGCGGTCTGCACGATTACACTCATTAACTGACTGGAGCAGAGCCTTTGGCTGTTCATATCAGTCTGTGCCGATACTGGCATCTCTGTATGGATCTGTTGGGAGCTTTCCTGTACATTTTGTGTAGTTCTAATGAGAGACCTTATGAGATCGCAGCTCTTGGGATGTTTCCTCATACATGCCCGAAGTTCCACACTTATCTGAAAGAGAAACCTTTTAAAACTCCGGCCAGGCTTTCTGGTGGTAGATTTTGGAAGTTTCCAAGGCCTGTCGTTTTCCCTGTGCTGTCAGGGTTTCCTGGTGGGGACACGGGAACTTTAGGCCTCATGGAACATGCAGCATTAACCTGTGAAATCAAGATTTTCACTGCAACATAAGCTGTCACCCAGGAAAACAGTGTACAATGCATTTGTGAAATGTATGAAAAGAAGTTCAGGAATTCAGTTAATTAACCACATCAGTTTCTTAACGTGATCAATTTTAATTAAACTGAATTTTAATAGAGATCTGTGTAGTCTGTAGAGAGCAATTGCTAATTCTACAAAGCATGTGCTGCTTTTCACTTCAGATTTGCTCCCATCTAATTAATATGGATAGGGCATTAAGCCTTTTTGGACTCTGGTGGTTTTCATTTCATGACTATTAATGATTTTAATGAACTAGACTAATTCAGTAGTTTTCATCCTAGTGTTTCAGAGCTTTGTTCATCACAAATTTCAGGTTTATAATTGGTTTCCAGGTCTTAACAGTGGTCATTGATCAGCTTCAGCAGTTTCTTTTACAACCCACTAGGAACATAAGAAAAGGTTTTAACCCTTTGTTAGCACAAGGGCACGTCAAAACTGCCTTGCTATCCAGAGAAAGAAGATGGGATCTGAGAGTTCACTGAACGTTTTGTGTCTTAATGCAAGTTGTGTAGAAATGTTGCCATTTGAGATGTAAAATGAATCTGAACATATCATTATGTCACACAGTTTACAAGATAGGGGACCCTATCCACTGTTCCTCATGGCAGATTGGTATAATTACCAATACAGAACCATCTTAGAGCATTGCTCTTCTAACCTATGGGCTATATATTTGGCTGTGAAAAGTGTGGAGACTGCCTGTTCATTCAAAACTTAATCAAAAGACCTTTTTAATTTTTTTGGTACCTTATTTGTTTAGCTCAGAAACCCTTCAGAGGTTCACCCCTCTGACTGGCACAAAGTGTCCTTCTCTCAGTAAATGCCTTTCATGTGCTGTGTATTATTACTAGTAGCAAACACCTCCTTTCTGTAGGACTTAGCTCTGCTGTTGACAGAAATAAAAATGCATATATGTTACTTTTGCCTTTAAAAATAAAATTTTCAGTAGGATTTGAGCAAAAAACCTAGTACTTGTTTAACAAGTTTTATTGATTCCTACAGAAAACATTTCTGCTGGGAGTTCTCATTCAACAAGCAAAGCCCCTGTTTTTATTTATTCATTCTTTTGGCAACCTGCACTGCATTTGTGGTCCTTGGGAGCTTTATGATAAACAGTTCTGAGGAAGCAGATAATATCAGGGGTCAGTTTTGAGGTAGCTGGTCATCTTAGACTTGGGAAAATTAAAAAAAAAAAAAATTGCAATTTTGTTTTAGGTTAAACACTTTACCAGCTACATGGAATGCTTTGCTGTTGCTGCAGAAACTGTGCTGAGCCATGGAAATAAGAAGCAGCCACGTGTCCTGGTGTCATGGTGATGGTATTGATGTTTTGTTTCTTGAACATCTTGGTCACTGCCCAAGATTGAGTGCAGAAGGCAGGAGAAGGTGGTTAGGTTCCTACAGAGCGTGCTCGGCGGTCACCTGGCCACGCGTGGGGCACAGCCCGCTGTGGGACCACGGCTCACGGGCAGCATGGGCTGGGGAGCCGAGCTGCCTGCGGGCACTGGCTTTCCCTCAGATGAGTCAGACACAAATTGTGCTCCACAAGTCTCTTGTGCATTTGCATGCCAACATTTTAATTTCGCCTTCTCGTGGGCCATGCATATTTGGAGTCAGTGAAGGTGAACATGTTCACACCAGCAATTTCCTATGGTTTATATACATTTCTAGTCTTCAGTTATGTGGTTTCTAAGTGTTAATGACAGCTTGGAATAACTGGCAGTGATAAATACTGCAATGTGAAAAAAAAATTGCACATCTTTTCCAGAGGCAGATCAGACACCCCAAGTATGAATCTTCAGTAAAGCCTCCACCCAGGAGGCCGTATTAAGGCTGATAAATAATATGTGGTGGGGTTTTTTAAATTTTCATTTGAATTCTACCAGAAGAAATTGTAGCAACATTGATGTAATACTAGAGGTATATTTTGTATGCTGAGTGCAGAATGGAACTGGATTTGTGCTGCTTCATCATTATGGGTTGGTACCATTTGCCCATCATCTACCACTGCACATTTGATAATTGTGTTCAAGTTCTGAATGGATAAGAGCAAGTTACAAGGGAGAAAGGCTTATTATATTCAGAAGATTAAACAATGATCATAACTATTCCTACTGGTACTATAATCTCTGCAGGCATTAGCATAGGGCTCCCATTCCTTCAGAAAGGCACTTTGCTCTCTGACAGAAGGATCTCTTTCCTACTGCTGCCAGCTGTAATCTCTGTGCTTGTACCTCAGATGAGAAGATTCTTATCCAACTGCACTGTGGTTTGGAAATGTCTGTTTCAGCACTGATGTGTGCGACTCTATCAGCTGCAGTAAAGATCAATTATGCTTTCCAACTGTTAACCCCGCTTCAGTCTTTGACAGGATTTGGTTTTTAGCTGCCCTCAGACTGTGTCACTTTTTAAAAATATGACAAGAATATAATGTATGGATGTATAAGACCAAATTGTTGGATCGTTAAGCAATAATAGTGAAAAAAATGCTAATGACTTTCATTATTCTCTGAAACAATGCTTTTTTTTAACTTGTTTTATTCATTCACCCAGCACTTTTAGCACTTTTAACATTTCTAAAACAGTGCTGTCACAATTAGAGCTAAGAAACTTGCAAGTAGCAGGCTCTAGTGAGTAAGGTAGTGAAAGATGGTGAATGGCATTTGACGTTTAATGGCTCAGTATTTTCATTGAAAAGGGAACAGAAACTCTCATTTTATTTACCTGCTGTTTGTGAGGTTTGAGCTTATCTATAGCCCAGCAATCTTCTGTTGTAAAACGCTGTGGTGATTTCATGAAGGTGAGAGGGAGTTTTGCCTATAGGCTTATTAAATTTCAAGAAGGAGTTATCCTTGGGTTTCTAGGGTTTCTACTGTGTCTTGAATAGATTTGAAGACCACTGTAAAAATGCATAAGAAAATCCTTCCGGACAAAATTAACAAAGTAGAATGCTTCTGTCTCTTGGTCTCTTTCCCTGCTTCTCTCCATCTGCCCTCCAGGACAGACTCCTGGGAGGTGAGGAGCATTCTGACTTTATGATGACCTGCAGCAAGATTTGCACAACACTCTCTGTGTGTGTGTGTGTGCCTCAGGCACGATTTATTCATTCCATGCGATTTTCAATGTGCTGCAATGATTCTGTAAAGTCAGGAATCATTCTAAACTGAAGGATTACGAGCTGGGTTTACAGCTGTAAGAAATACAGACATGTAACCATGGTTTATAATCTATTAATTCCCTTTCAGTGATTAGTGTAAATGTTAATGTGCTGACATAAAACACATTGACACAGAGGCACCACTGTTAAAGATATTGTATAGGTAAATTTTCAATCTTAAAGTGTGGTCCACAGGAACTGACAGAAAGGTGTTTCAGGGAGAGTATAAATAAGGAGAAGTATGGTCTTATTAGAAAGAGCTTGCCAACCAGATTTCAACCACTATGATTGGTTGTCTGTTGCCATGTCAGTAGACCAAAATTGTGTTAAAAAATCAGATTCCAGTTTTTTCAATTAAGTCGAAAGTGTGTCTTTCACTTTGCGGGTTCTCCCTTTGATAAAAAGGAAGTGCTACTGAACACAGTAGAACAAAAGACACAGCATGATGGGGAAATGTAGAAAATATTTTATTAAAATGCAACAAACTGCAATCTGCTTTATTTAAGGACTTGGCTTTGGGATCAGAGGGGAGGAAAATGTTAAAAATGGTACCAGAAAGGGACAGAGCTATCTTATATCTAAAGTATATAATATATGTCTAATACAGTTCTGAACACAGTGTTGCTGCAACAGAAAAAGCAGCTGTGATTTAGAAAATGGTCACGTTTGAAATGTCTAGATCCCAGTTTTCCTTTTTCTTTTATCATTGCAGTCAGCATAGTCACAAAAAGTAGCTCTCATGATGTCATAAACTTTACTGAAGAAAGCAACGTCTTTCTTGCATTATTTATTTTACATGAAACATTTATAAAGTGCTACTAGACAACATGGAAGGAGCAGTATAGTAAAATCAATAAGCATTAAAATCAGAATGAATTTGGCCACTTCATACATTCTGTGGGATTATTCTTCAACTGTGTCTTATATGTGATTACAAAACACCTTTGTTGCAACCCTTGATCCCATGGCCACTCTGAAGAGGCTCCCAATATTTGAGCAATGCTGCTGGGCTGTCCTCAGTTAGCTCCCAGCTATTGCCAGGGGACTGTTTCCCATCTGGGAGCTGCATGCCATGGTTTGTGCTGGCTTTACTGTGCTCCCCTCCCTGCCTCCTGTGCCTTTCCCATGCTGTTGAGCACCAGAATTCTTGCAGAAGCTGGAAGCATAGCACTGGGATGGCTGACCTGGCCCATGGAGCACTGTCCCTGTGGTTGGGGATCCCCCAGCTGCTGCTGTAACAGAGCTTTAGGTCCCATAAACTCCCTTGGAACAGAAGAGTAAGGACCAAGGAAATGACCTAGTGCAATGAACAGGGATTGTTGATCTCAAGTTTGGAAAGATGATAAAACTCTCAATGTAAGAAATAAACAGCAGCTAAGGAGTTCAAATAATGCTGGAATGAGATTACATAGTTTCTGTTCTTACAGGATAAATCAAATACCTCTGCAGTTATCTGAACTAATAACATCACACAAATATGGGATTTCTATCAAATAACAACATTACATGGTGCATATAATGCTCATACATGACATCACTGTTGAAAAGCTGAGACTGCATGTGTACAAGACAGAGGCACTGGATGTTAAATACACAGTTTGGCAAGTAAAATAAGATCATTGTGTCACATACATAAAAGCTCTTCAGTGTCCGCTCTGGTGTCACAATTCTGTCATTTTTAAAATTGCTGAGTGATCGTTTCGCTGTGAGGTGGCCCTGGTGCAGCCAAATACCTCTTGGAGAGCACTGTTTTGTCCCTTCATAGAGTTCTCAGGTGCACCTCTGGTGAGATTCATGCCCTGGTGAGGTTTTCGTGCTCCCAGCTCTTGCTGTGTGCAGTATTCCTCGCCTGCTCTGTCACTGGTGTGTTTCAGAGTGATGTCTCTGGGTTTCCTCACTGAGCGCAGCGGAGTTCCCCGCACGCAGTATCGGTAACGCCTGCTGATAAGCTGTCAATAGGCTTCCCAATAATAACCTGGCCCAAATAATAACCTTTCCCAGTCATAACCTGTCAGATGCTGTGTGCTCTGGGGGGATTTCTTGGCATGTGACACGTTGGTGGGGTATAACCGTTCCCTTCCAGTTTCTAGACTCTCAGCCAGCAGATGGACCTCATACTTGTACCTCTTCTTCTTGGTAATCCTGTTGGCTCCAGATTGCAATCACAACTAAGCATGTGAAAATAATATTTTTATTAGAGTCTTCAGGTTAGCTGCCAAGAAGAAAAAATGCTAGTAAAAAACTTACTTTAATCTGGAGCAAATTTTAACTATTTATTGTCTCATCTCAATGAAAGGGGAAATTTGAACAAATCATATGAGCACAAAAAGGAGACTGCGGCTTTACTACTTTTCCCATATAAATTTGAACTTGGATCTCTCAGAAGATTGACTGTAAGACTGGGCAATAGGCGCATTTTCTTTCTGATGATGGAGGTTTTGTTTGGGTTGGTTTCGTCATATTAACTATTTATGTATTTTGTGCTAACTGAAGGAGTATCAACAGAAGAAACCGAGAGCACATAGGCAGAGGCTTGGTGTGAGTTTGGTTTGTGGAGTGAGAAATGAAGGTTCAGATTTCCCTAAGCAGAGAAATATATTGGATCTGGCCTTGCACTGCTGTTACTGGAAAATGCTGCTGATAGCTGACGAGTAAGAATATTCACCTTCAAAAATGGTTTATCCCTCTAAGACTGTTTTGATGGGTTTCTCACAAATTTCCTATTAGTTTTGGCCATGATGTCTTGGATGGCCCAAACTAAACCTTCTGGTAAATTACTTTGATAATAATTTCAATTTTACATGTGTGTACTTGCTTGAGTTTTGTTGGTGTGATGTTTTTTCTTAAAGAGCATTGTCTGCATGACAGTCCTTTCCAGCAACAGGCAAAAATATGGGATTAAAGTGACGTTTTGCCAAATTTTGCAGTTCGTGAGTGTATTGAAGACTTAACAGATAAAAATGTTTAATTGTACAGGAGGTGTTTGCTTTTAGGATTGCAAGAGTTGCTGGTACTGGTGAATGTGCTTTGTGCATTACAATAAAAAGTCAAATCTGCTCTTTTTTCCATAGTGTGTTTTGCTGGGATTGTACTGTACTGCTCTCATGACTGAACTGCTAAACACCTAAAAAATCTCCAAGACTTCACAGAAAAACTGCTGTGGTGTATGACTCTTGCACGTTTTTGCATGTGGGCTCACCAAACTGTGGTTTTACTTTTGCAACCCAACTGTATCTATAGAAAATCGAGCAAGAGGTCTCCTTGCTCTCCCTAGAATTTGTGATACAGCAGGGTCCTTTGCCTGCCTCCTGATCTCAAATATTCTTCATCATAATATAAATATGCTGTAGAACATCTCAACAAGGGCAAAATGCTTTTTTCCTTTTTTTTTCCTTAATTAAAACAAAATAAAAACCTAAATAAGACTTGTCTCAACCACAACAGAAGATTTGACTCCTAAAACATCTGAATGGTCTAACTGATGCTTGAAGTGAGTGGAGTGGTACAATTGTACTTAGAATCAATATTGCATTTACCAATAATCGGATATGACTCCAGCTGTGCCCATTCTACTTTTCTTCCAGGTCTGCACTTCCATCACAAATGTATTGGAAGTCCTGTGACTGCAGGGGTTTGTGGCAAAGTGCACACACTGACACCACGTGAGTGGCAGAGGTGATCTGGCAATGACAGAGGATGGGCCAGTGAAAATCATGTGTCCTGGTGGAATACACAGTTTGGGAGTAGCAGTACTGGAATCTTCTTGGCAGATTTTCCTTGCTAGTACACCAAGTGCAGTCTGCTGAAAAGGGACAATGGGCAGGCCTGTTTCTCCCTTCTTGGAAAGTCATGGGTACTACTGGTTTGTGTCAACCTTTCCAGGCTAGGTGGGACCCAAAACTGGTACCTGAGTTTTTGAAGGGGAAAAAAAAAAATTTTAAAAAAAAGAAAAATAAACCAAACCCTCCAAAAACCAAACCAAAAAACCTAACCCAAACCCCAGATTACTTCTTTTTTTTTTTAAATAGTACTTTTCTCTTTAGGGTTTTTGTCCTGTATTCTGATTGCTGTGATATTTCTAGACACATTAGCCTGTCGTGTAAGGGTGAAAAGTATTTATTTTTAGAGCTAAGTGAACAGCTATTTGTTATTTTAGAATATTTGCTCTAAATAATGTCTGGTTAATTTTAGAAATTTGTTCTTTCTCAGGTTCTCTAGTTTAGTTATAGCCTGCTGACTGGTTGCAAGGCAAATACTTTGAAATTTACTGAAATAATAAGTAGAATAAGAAAACCAATTTGTGGACTATGCAGAATTTACTGTCTGAATTTGGTCTGAGTTTTGTTGATTTATTTTTGTTATTGTTATTTTTAAACTAAGCATGTCTGTTCTCCGAAATGAATACACAGTGTAGCGTTATTATGCAATTCAAAGAATCATCTGGCTAAATGTTAAATATACATCAAGTGCTGGTTAATCAATGGAGCTGGTGTTCTCCTGAAAGCCCCAGCATGTTTCATATACTACTGCTCTCTGCCACACATTATTCACTTTTGCTCGCAGTGCCCGGACCAAAACGCAGGGCTGGTTTTTCTCCAGGCTTTAGAACAGCACTCTGTAATCCAGGAACTCAGCCTGTGATGCCTCCTCACTGCTATTTGCTCTTCTTCACCACTGCTGAGCAAAGCGTGGGAGTGCAGAAGGGGATGGCAAGACAATGACACCGGGCGAGGTCAGCTGCAGCTCACCTTTCACTGCTAAGCAGGCTACTGCTCTTCACGAAATTCTGATGAGTTCACTCCTCAAAGAGTGGGCGGCCATGGCAAAGACAAGATTTGCTTGCTTACTTTTGGTAGCAGAATAAAGGTGTTGCTTTGTGCCTGAAAATACACAGAAGCAGTGAATTCTGTCTTGGAAAGCATTTTATGCTTATTCTCAAGGTGGCAAAATCTGGTTTTGCATATTCTGTGTGGAGCCTACCACATGATGATAGTTTAGATTTAAATTTAGTGACTTATGGGGAATGTGGAGATAATAACTTTGAAAGAAGTGATCACAAGTGATTCAGTTTAAATTACATGGAAGAAGGTACATAAACATCAAAGTAATGTCAGAAGGGAAGAATTTAGAAATTTATCAGTTAAGGATGGATCAATAAAGTGAACTGCTCTGAAGAGCTTAGGGAATTGAGTTTATGGAATTGAAAAGTGCTCTGGAACTTCAATTTAAAGAAATTCCAATGAAATATGCAATCTAGTACCTAATTACAGAGCATCGGATGGAGTTACAACAGAGATAATTTAGGGCCAAAATTAAGGGATGCAACCCATAAACAATCACGTTCATTGCGCACCCTAAAACAATAATTAAGCTAATGCAGATCTGGTGTGAGAACAAATGTGCATAATTTTGCATTGAATAAATTCAGGTTGAGAACTAGTTACTGGAAATCTGGCACAGCTCTCAAAAAGAAGCACCAGGAGACAGAAGAGGTAACTGGGGCCACAGTAGAGCCCAATGTTCTCTTCAAAAGTCTTACCTAAAAAGAGGGTGTAAGCTGAGGGTATAAACCAGATATGAACTGTAGGCTGCCTCTGGTATTTTTCTGCACAATTCTGTGTCATGCAGTGTAGGTTTGCCCTCAAAATGTGTCTGCTACAAACCTGCTGTACTTTTTCAAGACTCCCCGTGACTGTAGTTAGGCTTTGAATTCTGTCCCAAAGCAGCAAGTGGGATTTAATTTGCATGGCTTCTATTACCTCAGCTGAAGGTGTTCTTTAATTTCCTTTTCTTTGCATGGTAAAGCCTGAGAGAAAGTGAAGTCTGATTACCAATATTTGACATGTATCAGCTGAAGCTAGAAACACAATGTGAAAACCAGTATCAAACTTGACAGCTCTGTCCTAGTTGGAGGCTGTGTGTGAGTGTAGGAGTGACAGGGAAAAGGGGACCTGGGGTCCTGCCTTCCCTGGTGCCTTACTTGATTCCCCTTCAGAGTTCGAGAAAACTCCATACCTCTGACTTTTGTTACACTTCTCTAGGAACTTACATTCAATGAACAGTAATTTAAAGGTGTGCAGGTTATTTTATGTGAAAATAAGGTCATTCTAGAAGTGCATAGTCCTATGTTGGGGTATGTTTATTTCAAAACCTGTCTCATGCTAAAAAAACATCCCATTGCAATAAGCAAGAAGAGTCATTGGTTTAAATGAAATAATTTGTTTAGTTGATGCATAGAAATACCCAGAGTCCCAGTACCTAGAAAATCAACATAACAGATCCAGCACCCCTTCGTGTTTTATATTTTGGAAACCCAAGGGTTGTATATTTTTCAAACATATTTGAAATCAATAGTAGCAAAGCTACTATAGAGGATATAACACATAAAAGAGAAAGAAAATATTGTCTACTGTAGTACCCAACATATTTTAGCTAGGTATATGAGAACGTTGAAATTTGCTTTAAGGGCTGTGTAGTTAAACACTTTTTAAATGTGCTGCTTAATTTTTCCTCGCATTGTAATTCATTGTTGGCCTTTTCTGCAGTGAATTGTTGGGATTAACCAATAAATCAGCAGAAAAGACATGCCAATTTCCTCAACAGTTGACAAATTACAGTGTGGGCAAAGTACTGTATGTATTATTTATTTTTTTAAAATTTATTTCAGAAGGAAGGCTAACATTCAAATGCCCCAAACCCATGCTGGTTTTATTTGTTAATATTGCATTTAATTATGTTCCATTTTTTCTCAAGTAGCATTTGTAAGTGTGTTGCTAATAGTCATTATCAATATTAAAGTAATGCAACTAATAAATTTGTGGATAACTACTTAAAAATAGTATTATTTGGGAATAGAAGATTTGTAAGTACAAGGTTTTTCTTCCCAGAACTTTATTTTAATAGAAGACCTTTGAATTGGGTGTATTTTTTCAGAATAAATAAAGCAAAATTTTGCGTTTGAATACTGTGGTTCTGAATTATTTAAATACTTGCATTCTGGTTTCCACACATTCATTATTTCCTAGTGCTTTGGGATTGTAGCCGTGCAGTCAAACGAGGCAGGGTATCTGCTATGCACAAATCCTGTATCTGTATTTATGAGTAGGTATTTAGCAGGCCATTTGTAAGTAGCACTTGATATGTGGGAGAAATAGTGATAAATAATCATGCAAATTAGCGCCTTAATTGTGCATTACCTCGGATTTCTCAATTCTTAACTATCATTGCCTGCAAAGGTTAAAACAATAAATACAATCCCATTGCTCCTCAGGATTGTGGGCTGATTTGTCTTTATCATAACAAACCTATTGTTTAAGGCAAGCTTTTGTTAAGTGTTCAGAAAGTGCGAGTGCAGAGAAAATGTCCCTGACCTTGGCCATGTACTACAGCTCCTGGAATTGTATTAGCTTTTATACTGCATGATGTATGAGCAGCCTTCTGAAGAGTCCGGAGTACGATGCTGAAAAATAACCACTCATGTGACCCGTTCAATGTTTGAGCTTAGGCACATCAAAAAGGCAGCAATGTTGGAGTGTATTGCAACATTTTGGGACTTCTCACGGCTCCAAAGCTGCAGCTCCACCTGGGGAGCTTCTCTGGGGCGTGGGGAAGTTCCTGCACAGCAGCTGCCTTGTAGGTGCCATGGAGATTCTCCTTCCTGAGCAAGGCCCACGCAGTGCCGAGGGCGTTCATGTGAGCTGAGGTGTGCCACGTCTGTCGAAATGGGGCGAAGCAGAGAAAATGCCCCA
>VWPU01004242.1:0-87906 GCA_013398955.1 Callaeas wilsoni | reverse complement strand
GGCGGCGGCGGCGGCGGCCGTGCCCGGGCTCGCGCGGGGCTGGACGGGGGGGCTGCACCGGCGGCACGGCGGAGAAGCCACAGTAAGAGAGCGGGGGCTGCTCCCGAGGTTAGCCGCGCGTGGAGGCGGCGGGAAGGAGGGAGAGAGAGGCAGCTTTGGGTTTGGGGTGAGCCGACCGCCCCCTCCTCCCCCCCATCTTTCCCCGGTGCCAGGGGCGACGCGGCCCCTGGCGGAGGGGCCGGGAGACCCCTCGCGTTCCCCCGGCCGCGGCTGAGGGAGGCGGAAAGCGCCCCGCGGCCTCCTGGGCCCGGCGAGCGGGAGATCCCGGGATCCCTCCCTCCGCACGGCCGGGTGCTCCCTTGGTCACCCAGCCGCTCTCCCGTGGGAGCCACGGGAGCTGCCGGCTCCTCATTGCCAGGCAGGGAATGGCCGTGACTTCTGTTCCCCTTTGGGCCGGGCCTGCCCTAATGGGAACTGGAGAAAACCGAAAAGAGCTCTTCTCCGTTCTGCTCCCTCGCTTCATTCCCCCCCGCCTCCGCCAGCTGTCTTGGGAAAACTCACGGCTCTCTCTCGAGTGGCGTTTGGAAGGCAGTCCTGCTTGTCCGTGTTCCTGTCGGCTTCACTCTGGTCCTTAACCCTGTTTCGACAGGAAAAAATGAAGCAGGAGTGTCTGTCCTTCCCTTGCCTAGGCAAGGCCGTTTTTTCTCTGCTGCTATGCAAAAAGGGTAGTGAAATACAACGTGGTGGTGAGATGCTGTTTTTAGAGGGGATTCTGAAGTGACTGGCCTAGATTGGGCGGTCCCTGTCCACATGCACCACCTAGATTAGTGCATGAGGTGAATAGAAAGTGAGCTGGGAGGAGAGGAAAAGTCTGTACCTGCAAAATGCAAGTGGTACACCAGGACGGTTAGAAAGATGTCAGTGCGATTCTTATGGGAAGCAGTCTTTAATCTGAAACATGGAGACGTAAATGTTTTTTGGTTGGTTGATTTTCCGCCCGCCCCACGAAAGTAGACACACACTGATTTTGTTAAAAAGCTCATTAGTGTGCATTCTGGATGTGCTCTCTGAAAAACTCTCTCAATGGAGTCATCAATTCAGCTGTGTCACAGTGAGGGGAAAAAGCTTTAGTACTGTGTAATTCAGTAATTTGAACATTTCACATAGTTTGCTGTAACAGTTGCAAGCAGCTGCAGTGTTTAGAATCTGTGTTTTTAAATCTGGACACCTTCGAGAAGAATGGAGAACAGCTAGACCAAAAAAAAAGTGCATTTAAGTGCATTTTCCTGCTACCTTTTCATAGTCATTGATAGACAGCAGGTTTCTGTGAGTCATGGTGGTAAATAAGGCATTACAGTTGCTCCTTTCCTTGCAGAGAGATACGAATGATATGTTCAAGCTGTTGAAAGGCCACAGGAGCTCAGCTGTGTCCACCAAAATGTGTATGTTTAGGACTTACAGATGAGGTTCAGTTCTTACTGTTAATAGTTCCCAAGTAGCATATGTTGTGATGCTGAAGGAGCAAATCCAATGCAAGGCTCTAATGTTTAAACAACACGAGGGGGTAGCTAAATGAGGTCTTTGGTTAAACCAGTCTTAGATGCATTATCTAGGGTGAAAGGGGCACTATCTTCATGCCTTACTCATTTCATAAAATGTGACTGAGGCATCAGAAAAGTAGTCTCTTCCTGTTCACCTGCTTAGTGTGTCACAAGAGTCTCTCACTGTCAGGAGCAGGCACAACCCTTTTTAAAAGGGAGCATTTCATACCCAAGATGAGGGGAGCAGCTGCCAGCCTTTGAGAACCAGAGAGTGGCTTTGTGTCTTCTCTGGGGTTTGCGTGTTCTCTGCCTTCATCCTGTGTGTTCCAGTTTACTTCCAGTTGAGTTGAAAGAAGAGAGCTGGGAAGCCCAGCTTTATGTCGATAAGGGAAAACTGCTTTTTTTACTCTGGTTAGCAGTGAATCATCTAAAAATCAGATTATGGATGTTTGAAATTGGCTGTGCATGTGAGAGAGAAGAAGAGTTGCCAGTAGGGCACGCCCATGGGGTCAGAGGGAGGAGCCAGGTGTGTTCCCTATTGGACTGTTCTGTGTGCTAAATCATCTCTTGGAGACTGTCCTGGGAAGGAATACATTACTGTTAGGAATTCCTACATGCCATGAGAAAATTTAGAAAAAATAATCTTCTATTATGAAATTAAAAGTTTTGTTCAAGATCTGTTTTAGATGAATGCAAATTCTACAATACTCGAAAGTATAAATCTGATTGTCACATTATGGATAAAGCAAGGGTTTTTTTAATTTGGTATATTCACTAAGATGTTCTAAAGTGAAAGATTGATCTGAATTGAGTCATTCTAGCGAAGTGTGTCTGTAAATATGTTTATTTTCTGATGCAGCTTACCATTCTCTGGCACTGATAGTGCATGGCGGCTTATCCTAACTCTGTCCTGAAGTGAGGTGGGAAAACTGTCCAATAATCCAGCATCACTAAGACAGACAAGGTAATAATAAATGTATATTTTTGGAAAGGAGATGAAAAGAAACCTGTGGGTCAATACTGTTTTATTTTTAATGCTTAAAATAAAAAAATCCCAACAGCCAACCAACTTGTGCAAAACCCTATGCTTTTAAATCTAATTTAAAGTTAATTAGACTGGGTTAATGTGCCTGCAGTCAAGACTCCTATGTTGCAAAACCTGAGTAATGCATTAGTGAGCTTTAACAATACTATAAACCTCACAGTTTCATCACAGTGCCTCAGCAGCAACGTGGCTGTGTTAATTGCACATTCCTTTTAATTTGCAATCTCTTTTCCCTGCAATTAGGCTGTATCCACCTACCTCCTCTTATGTGTGATGAGGAGAGTGAGTTTTGTTCAATAATTACTTGTATCTTTCTGGGCTAAACAAAGGGATTTGCCTGAAATCTTTGCTTTATGTTAATTACCAACCCCCCAGAAATTTAATTGCAATCTAAAGATAGGATCATACTCTATCTTTTTAATGCAAAATATTGTCACTGAAACAGTAGAGTTAAATATATACAGGTCCATCAAGGAATGTCTTAAAGGCTTTAGCTGAGTGCCTTGTTTCTGGTAGGAGAGAATTAATTTTCAGTGCAGTACTTTAAAAATAGACTGACTGTAGCAAAATTCATTTTTCTCATAAGGCACTGTGTTGCAACATCCTTAAAGGTAAGGGAGATACAGCTGCATGTCTCTGAGAAGAGTTCTTCTTGCACAAGAGAACGAACAACATACTTGCCTGCGTGTGGCTTCAGAAATCTTGATTTGGATAAGGGCTGCCTGCATTTTAAGATCTCCAGTAATTGTACTTCAGATGTTAAGATAACTGTTTCTTTAGTTGCTGCTCATTCCAGATCTATTGTTTTGGCCCTGTCCAGAGCAATGAAAATAGGAAGGGACAGTTGACTAACTACCTGGATCTCTTGTTTGTGGGATTTTTTCCCCCTCTCATTCCTCTTTTGAGTAACTTCACTGTAGTTTCAGATTTTTAAATGTAAAGCCTTTGTGTTTTTAAATGAGAGGTGCTTCATACAAAGTGGTAAATTCTAAATTTTCATATGTAAAGTATTAAAGATATAACAGAAGCATATGCTATGTGCTGCTAGGACACAAGATGGCTTTGTTGCATTCCTTTTAAGTTGGAGCAGTTGTTCACCTCTTAAAACACTGAGAGTAACAGACTCTTTGGACCATTTGTTGAGCCTAATGAGTAGCTAATGTGTAATCTATTGAGCTGTTTTTAAAAGTCTAAAATCTTGATTAAAATATCTTGATCAGAATTTTTGAAAATTAAAAAATTGTGTATCTTCCTTTCTGGAGAGGAACCCTCAGTGAGTTCTGATCATCCGTGTGGTAAAACCAATGTTTAGCTCTGCACTTACTTGTTCAAGAAATAATACATGATTCAGCTGGATCCCCTTAGTAAAGCCACCTTACAGCCTGAAGTCTTTGAGATAAGATATTTGTTCTGGCAGTCTTTTCTTAAATGGAAAAAAAAAAAAAAAGCCATTTGTTCTTAATCATATTTGGGGGCAAGTAAAAGTAATCAAATAAGGTGGTAATGTAAAGCTTCAGAACTGTCATCAGATAGATTAAAATAACTAACAGTTCGGTTTTCTGGAATGTTTTTAATGTTTTGATCCTAACAGGTCTGCAGGCAATAAGGAATCCACCATGAATGGGCAGCTGGACTTAAGTGGAAAGCTGATCATCAAAGCTCAGCTTGGGGAAGATATTAGGAGAATCCCTATTCATAATGAGGATATCACCTATGATGAATTGGTGCTAATGATGCAAAGAGTTTTTAGAGGAAAACTTCTGAGCAATGATGAAGTCACAATAAAATACAAAGATGAAGGTAAGGTTTAATTACTGCTGTTGAGGTTTAATTGACTACTGTTGCTCTTACACGGTTTATCTATGGATAGAAACTTTGAAATTCACCTTTCAGAATTGTCCAATGTCATGAGCAAATGCAAGTGATTTCTTGTGAAATCTTTTTAATCAGACAATAGAAGCTGTATCTCTTGTTATGCTCTCTTAACAGCATTTCCTCCATTTTTTTTCTGAAATATTTCCTCCGTTTTTTCTCTCCGAAAGTGCATTTTTTTGCTGTTGCAAGAAGTTGATTGCAGATTTCTCTTCTGTTCATTTATTTAACCATTGGTCTTGAGTTTTCAGTAGCTTTGAAGATGAAAAGAAAACAAACATGTATGACCTAACACAAATTCTCATAAGACTGAAAACCTGATTTATGTGGTAGTAATTCTTTATGGTTTTTCTCCATCAGTAAAGATCAGAAAAAAAAATTTAACTTGAAATATGTATTAAAAGTTATCTTTCCTCTGTGGGACCATTTGAATCTGTTGCACATTGGTTGTTCCAAAGGAAATATTGATCATTAGTGTTAAAACAAACATAACCTTAAGGACTTCCACAGAATGAAGAGTGCCCTGTTTGAGATGCATAGAGACAGAAAGCAGGGTTTTTTCCTCTTAGAATGTCAGTGGGGCATGGATAAGTTACTTAATTTGGGACAGAGGGATGGTGTTCATAAAATGAAACTCGGAATGAAGTGATAAAATCCAAAGTCTCTTAAAGACTGATAATTATACTGTTACACAGTAAAAAGTGCTACATTACTGAAGCACTCAGGTTCATTTTTCTTAATAACCCTAGGAAACTTTAATGCTGCCTAGTGGTACCTAAAATGTCAAATAACTTTTGTTCATCTATCTAAGCAATAAAATTTCACTTTGAAAGACCCTGAGACAATTTTTTCAGGTTCATGAAGTCTTTGAGATGCTGCTTATGAAAATTGTTAAGCAGCGTAGCTCTTAGGTCTTGACCAATATTTTGGGTCTTGATCTCTAGTAGGAGGGAGCTCAGTGGATTTCGTGGTGGTGGTTTCGTTTTCCTCTTATCACGTAATTTTTTTTTTCTTTCTGGAATGAGAAAGGTGAAAGAAGATTGGATGCTCTTTCTTTAGGTTAAAGCTTCTAGTTACTTTGGGTTTTTTGCATTCTTACCTGTTCTTTAAGTATAGTCTTGTGGGGTTTGTAGTGTATACTACTCTCTCTGTTTTGTTCAAAATAAGATAATGGTGTATGATGGAGAGAGTAATTACAGTTTCATTTTTTAGTTGTCTTCCACAGTCTAGAGAATTCCTGCTTTTACTTTTATTTTTTTTTTGTCTCAAGATTGTATTGGGTTTGCATGGCCAGGTTTTGGTAGTGGGAAGCTACAGGGGAGGCCAAAGCTGGGCAGCTCCAGGACAGACACACTGCTAGCCAAGGCTGAATCAATCAGAAATTGTGGTGATGCCTCTGTGGTAACATATTTAAAAAGGAAAAAAAAAAAGTTATGGCACAGGTGTAGTTTTAGCCAGAGAAGAGAGGAGCAAGAATATGTGAGAGGAACAGCCCTGCAGACACCAAGGTCAGTGGAGACAGAGAGGCAGGAGGTGCTCCAGGCAGCAGAGCAGCGATTCCCCTGCAGCCTGTGGTGCTGACCGTGGTGAGGCAGAATGTGCCCCCGCAGCTCATGGAGGTCCATGGGGGTGCAGAGATCCACCTGTAGCCTGTGGAGGAGTCTCACACCGAAGCAGGTGGATGGCTGTGACCCCGTGGGAGGCTTGTGCTGGAATAGGCTCCTGGCAGGGACCTGCAGACCCATGGAGAGAGGAGCCCATGCTCAAGCGGTTTCCTGGTAGGACTTGTGACCCTGTGCAGGACGCATGCTGGAGCAGGCTGTTCTTGAAGGACTGCACCCTATGGAAAAGTGACCCACATTGGAGCAGTTTCTGAAGAGCTGTTGCCAATGGGATGCACTCACATCGGAGAAGTCATGGAGGACTCTCCTGTGGGAGGGACCCCAGGCTGGAGCAGGGGAAGGACTCCTTCTCCCCGAGCAGTGGCAGAAACCATAACCTTCATTCCCTGTGCCCCTGCCCCACTGGGGCAGGAAGAAATAGAGCCTGAAAAGGAAGGAGAGATTGAAAGGTGATTTTATGATTGTTTTATTTTTCATTATCCTGCTCTGATTTTGACTGGTAATAAATTCAGTTAATTTCCCCAAGCTGAGTCTGTTTTGTCCATGGTGATAATCGATTTGCGAACTCTCTCTGTCCTTATCTCATATCTTGTCCTTTCACTGTATGTTCTCTGCCCTGGCCACTTGTGAAGGGCAGTGATAGCATGGCTTTGGCGGGTACCTGGCATCCAGCCAGGGTTAACCCACTGCACAGAATGTCCTACTGTTCCACTGTGATTTCGGTGTATGTTATCCTAGCTGATCATCACTACTAAAAACAAACAAATGTTCTTGATATCAGAGATAGTTGCAAGTGATCAAGGAAAAGGTTAACAAGGCTTCAGTTTGCTTGTCATATGAGAGCTGTTATATCCTTAACTTCATTTCAACTAAGCTAAGATTCTTCTTTAAATCTATTTCACTCATTAGATGCATTGGAATATATATATTTTAGCTATTTCTGTTTTGTTATTTATCCCCCCAGACCTGCAGGAATGCTTGTCTGGGTCTGTTACGAGGAGATATCTTAAACTGGTCTAACGAAGTCCACTACTTCCACAACATCCATCTGTGTCTTCTCCAAATTCACGTGTACAAAGAACGCTTCATCTATCCCTCCATATTCCTACATTATATTTAGGTTATGTGGTGCTTTTATTAATTACCAGAGAAAAGAAGTTGAATACTGCTTTGTGAAGTCAAGTTCTGTGTTCAAGCTGGTGTCTTTCAAACTCCTGAGCTAAGGAAATTGCTCTGCTAGATGTGAAACAATTTTCATGTCCTATTTAAAGTTCTTGAACACGTAAAACCCAATGTCAGCTAAAAAACCCCAACCCCAAACAAACTAATGAGGACTGTCAGCAGTGAATTTGTATGAATCAAAGAGTAAAATTGCATCTTAAGCACACCATGTTACTGAGTTACACATGCTAAAAGGCCCTATAGAGCAAATAACAGGAACTTTACATTTTTTTAAGTTATGCTTGAATTTAAAACAGAGGGTATAATGTGAGATTGGCCTTTTTGCCCTTGTTCTTCATTACCTTATAATAGAAGATTGTTTACTCATACTGCATGTATTCAAGCTTCTGTGCTAGTCAGTAATCTCTCAGCCTTTGGTAAATTTTACCAGAGTGAAGGAAAATTACATTTTGATGTAGTGGAGTTTTTTGTTCGTGTAGGGTTTTGTTTAGTTTTTGTTTTTGCAAAAATCAACTAAATGAGAAATAAAAGGGTAGATAAATCTAGGAGATGAGGAAACAGCTGGCAGGGCAAAGGAATGAGGCAGATTTCTAATGTCAGGAAGGTTGAAATGCATCATGATGATGCAGCATTAATGCTAAAATAACTTGCAGTCCAGTGGTTAGTCAAGGGAGTCACTAGTTTATAGACAGATAAAAAAATTATAATTTGCATAGCAGAGAATGTGATACGTGGGAAATCATAGAGAGGGAAAGCTATGTTCTTTGTGAAAGTGAGAAAGATAAATTCTTAAAATAGCGAGATTAGTAGAGAAAATAAAGGAAAGTCTGTTTTATTTTCCAACAGAAAATAATTAACATTGTGTAATTCTGTCTGTGTCATGGTAACAGGAATTAAGCTTCATTGACATTCCTTGAGATGAAAAGTTTTTTTGCTAAATCTAATATATTTGAATTATCAGATATTTCTGTGACTTGGCATATACCTTATGAATCCTAGCATATCCTCTACTTGGATAATAACTTGATGGCTTTCAATAGCAATCATAGAACTGACTTTATGCATCTAACAAGATTTTGTGCTTGATGCTTCTCAGCCTTTTTTTTTTCTGCTAACAATTTAAAATAGAATATTTATTCATTATTCTTAATGCCTTCAACCTAAATGTTAAAATAGGCAAGGGAGAATTAAGATGGAATGATCCCAGTTCTTCTGGGTGACATTAATCCGTCTAAGCCATGTGTATTGATGTGCAGTTTCATTTCACTATGCAGGATAGACTGTTGAGAACATGCATCTTTGTTCAGGCAGTGAATCCGAGTGTTGACTGATATGATAGAAGAGCATCAAATGATGGTTTGCCAATGTTGAGGATTGTTAAGAGAAGTAATTATCACTTATTGTGTTACCAGGATAATAAGGAGTAGTAGAAGAGCTTTGTGTTAAGACACCAGTGGGTTTTGGTATCAGCATTTAGGAAAAGTTACTGAAAAGCTGGAGAAAGTGTTTTAATTGGAGGGAACACAGACTGTATCCCACCCCCTTTTAGTGCCAAAGAAAAAAAAATCTGTTTAACTTGGATAAAGTCTGATAGTCTAAGTCCTGTTATGGATTATAATAGCGAACAGGGACACTGATCCTCACTGATCCTCCTCTTCCTGCCTTCCTCACCACCTGGTGAGGTGGCACTGGTGAGGCTGCATGCCTGTGCTCACTTTTGATGTGTGCACTCCAGGCCAAAAAGACTTGGAAAAGCTGCAGAGGGTCCAGCAGTGTGTGTTGAGGACAGGGAGGGGCTTTGTGCAGGTGCCCTTCAGGGAGCATGGGAAGGAGCTGGGCTTGTTCATTATGCTGCAGAGGGGGCTGAGGGCAGAGCCAGTGGAAGGGGACCAAGTCAAAGACCATTGAATGTGAACTGATTGCAGTAGCACCGCATGGCAGCAGCCAGAAATTGCAGTTTGAGAGGCTGAGCATGAGTTTTGGCCAGGAGGGCAGTGTGTCACTGGAGCAGGCTGCTTGGTGGGGTTTGGAGCCCTTGTTTCTGGAGACTCTCCAGTCTCTACTCAGAGAATCCATGACTGATACTGCTATCAACAGATGTCTTTTGAGATTATGAAAGTGAAAACAGGACATAAAAAAATCTTTGGTGGCAACAGTATTTCTTTCAGGAAAACTTGAAAATTATTTTGTATGCTGTCACTTTATTAGTATTTGTAACTTTATTTTGTTAGATAGCACCTTCTTTGAAGACTGACAGGCATTGTTAGGTGTTATTAATAGTACTATACTTAAGAAAACCTTCCATTGCAGAGGTGTTACTTGTAGTCAGGTATGACAAAATTAGAATGTGTAGTTTTTCATATTCTGAACTGTTTTTGACTTGATATCATGTGTTTTATGACTATTCATACTGAAGCATTAATTTATTTGAAAATTTTAACTGTACCTTGTATACAGTTTGCCCTTGTCACCAATGTGTAAGGAGTTTATATACACTCCGAATTTTTAGGCAGTAATCTGTAATGGAAAACATTCCTGTGTCCGTCCACAGAGCTCCCTTGCTAAGGTATTTTGCAGAGGAACCTGGGCAGCCTGGAGTTGGCTTTGTTCCAAGCTATGTGTCATTTGTCTAAACACTGTTGCTTATCAAAGTGAAACTTCGGTAGATGGTGTTTCACCTCAGCTCCCAGTCACCAGACTGCTCTGGCGGGAAGTGTTCCTGCTATCCCTTGTGCCAGTACACGTTTTCCTGATAATATGCTCCCACTCTTTCCTTTGCACCACTTAGCTTGGGTTCATTTAAACTATTAATAACCTGTTGAATATGTTAAACACCAGGAAACCTGTCCTGCCAAAGACAGTAGTCTTGTTTTAGTTGTGAATTTGTTGAGTAAGCAAAGATGTTAATGTAGCTTTCCTTGACTCAACTTAAAAATCGTGAGAGACCAGACTTAATTGGAACTTGGTATCTCTTTTGAGGATTAATACGATTAAAGGTGACCAGTGCTTTGTGCATAGCCCTTTGTATCTTAAGCATAAAAGATCTCATGCAGTTCTAATACAGTTCCTGTGACTGATGGCAATGTGTGAATTCATTAGGATCCTCTGACATGTGACAGGGAAGAAATCCATGCCTGAGAGTTGTGACTTTGTGTCAAATTCCTATTTGAGAGTTCAGCCTTTCTGATTACTTTGGCATCTTCATGTCTTCATACTTATTTGTGTGTTAAAGCTGAGAGATCTTTACTATTCACTTCTACACATGAACTTTGTTTTTCAGCAAGGGAATGGTAATAGTCTTGCAACTCATGTGTTCTGAATATAACCTGAGGAAATGTTTTAGACATCTGAAATTTTGTCTTCATTTTTAAAAATCGTGTTGGGTTTGGCTTGTGCCATTTATCTGACTCCTGTCTGTTCATGAACAGCATGGTTCTGGAGCCCCTTGGCAGAGGCATTTCACTTTTAACTGGTAGCATCATTCTTTCTGGTGTTGGACTTTGTGAACTCTTAGCTCTAATATTTCATCCTGTATGTAAACATGAAAGAATGATGAGCTGTATGGAACATCAAAGGGCTAATGTCAGAAGACTCCCTTTTGGGGTCAGTCATGCTTCTATTTTACCTTCTGTGCATGATTTCTCTGCACACTGATCCTTCCACTAAAATAATAAACATCTTTTCTAGTGCCCTCACAATCAAATAGGGAAAGTTTTTTTTGAGTAATGAAAGGACACTTCTGTCCTAATGTGAAATTCAGTAGTCATAGGCTATGATTTTAATGTAACTTTTTCTTGTTCTTTTCAGATGGAGATCTTATAACAATTTTTGATAGCTCAGATCTCTCCTTTGCAATTCAATGCAGTAGGATACTTAAGCTGACATTGTTTGGTAAGTATAGAAGACTGTATTTTTCTATTTCTTTTAAATAATATTTATTAAAATTCAGGCAGTGGACTTCACTGGAAGGTACAAAAACCATTAAATCTGTCACCTCAGAAGGTGAAGAAAATGCAATCAGTAAGTTACTGAACTGAATTAATACACGATATCTGTTTTCTCTTGCTTTTTTTTATGAGACTTCCGAACTTAATGGAAACTGAAACTACTGTTTTTTATAAGATTGCTCGAAGTATTTGGCATGTGTGCATATACATGTGATCAGTGGTTCTTTCTCCCTTAGTGGTCTTTCCATGTTACCTTCCACTCCAGCATTTGTGAAGTTTTCTTCACAGTTGCATGAGAATTTACAGCTGATGAATATCTCGCAGTGTTACTGGTACATTGCTCCAAACCAGTGTTAGTTGCTTGAAGCTGAATAGATCTTAACATTTACCCTTTAGCCTTTGTGTAAAAGTTCTTTATTTTCAAGCTACTGTAGGTAACGTAGCATCTAGTTCCAAGGAATAGCACCTGCCTTTAACTTGGACACTGACCTTATTCATGAAGTGCAGCAGTGTCGTATGTGCTGCGTTAGTTCTAAAGGGACAGCTTTCCAGAACCACTGCATCATTCAGGTATATTCATGGAAATGGGTAAACAGTGCAGACACTTACTGTGGACTTTGCTTTGGTACTGCAGCTTTTGCTGAAATGAGATTATATTAAAGGAACAGGAATCTCTAGAATGAGTTCAGTCTTTGTGGACTAAACTTTGTCACTTTAAACTCCACAAAGGATGATGATGCTACAAGCAAGTAAAAGTTGGAATTTCTTTTTTGTCATCTTAAACTGGATGTGAAAACTGGATGTTACTACAATCTTAAGTTTATCTAATTGCTGTTTTGCAGTGAATGGACAGCCAAGACCCCTAGAATCTAACCAGGTGAAGTACCTGCGCCGAGAGCTGATAGAACTTCGCAATAAAGTCAATCGTTTGCTGGACTGTTTAGAACCACCAGCGGAACCAGGGCTTTCCACTAATCTGCCTGAGAGTGGTAGGCAGCCTGGCAAAGAGTTGTTTGCTTTGATTTGCCGATTTGGTGTGCTGTTTAACAAAGTGAAACATGGATCATTCTTAATTGTTGCTTGATGGCTCAGAACTTAATTTTTAATGCTTTAGTTATTTCAGAGACAGAGTTTTTGTTCAAGGTATCTGGAGTAAAGCACTGAACTAACTTAGGAATGAAACTTCAGAATCCAAGGTTTTGTTGCAATGTGTGAAAACACTGTAACTAACACCTGTGAACACTAGCAATGTCTTGAGAGGGCTTTTGGCCAAATTAGTAGTTTGTTGTTGCTGAGGAGTTCTTGCTCGCAGTTGAGTAGTCCCTCTGCTTACTTTGGGCTAGCTCTGGTGCTTATCTTGTGTTGCTAAGCAAATTTGATTCACTAAAACAGTAAGAAGCGAATTCAGCAAAAATTATATCCACTTTTTTTGCCAGGTTAGGAAATTGAATCCACACATTTTGCGCTCAGACCAGCATCAGAGCTGTCTCAGGGTAAGCAGCACGAGAGTGCAGGTAGGGGTGGGAAAGGATTTTTGGGGGAGGGCAAAATGGGGAAGAAAGTCTTATTCTCACAGTTTTGAGGTATTGATCTCCTAGCTTAGGGCAGTTGTACTGCAAATATTGTATCTCTGTGTGCTTAACTACAGAGTTTGGGTAAGCTGGACACAAAATAATGACACAAAGTCATGAAGTACAGTGCTCTGAGTAAAGAGGTGAACCGAGAACATCGGCCTGTGTTCTAGGAAATGTTGCTTTTGTATTTGCACTTTGAAATTTTACTGCTTTTGTTGCTTAAAAAAATCTCAGCCCTGTTCCTACAATATATGCAATTACTAATTTCAGTGGAATACTATGGATTCTGGTTACAAACTTTGGAAGGAGATTAGAGTGATGATCTAAGAGTGTAAACAAAACTAGCCAGTCTCTATTTATCTGTACATGTTTGTTTTTAACAGAAAGTATAGCACTATTAGGTCAGGCATTTCTGAGCAATTCAGTTACATGTGTAGTTGCAAAGATCTCAACTTCACCTATCAGCTTAGGAAAGATGAGTGGAGAAAGTTAAGAGTACAAACCAGAAACTGCAGCTGATAAAACACCATAATAAGTTGGAACTATCCTGTATGTTTTCCTAATTTTGAATTCTTTGTAGGCAATTCAATTGTTTGAAGCAGGAGCTTTGTGCCTCTGAATTTCAGAACAGGTGGTATATGATATTGGTACTCCACAGTGTTAGTGTATCGTTAAGTAACTGCGAAAGAAACTTGAGCTTTGTGATCCATCCCAGTTGCAGATACACCAGTGATTCTTCACTGTTATCCTAACATACACATTTCAACAGCTAAGTTTATAAACCCCCGCAACTGTGCGATGTTAAGGTTGCTGTAGTGCAATGTGTGTGTGTGTGCTGGTGTTTCAGTTCTGGAGAGCTGGTAACCGGGCGTTTTGCTTTGTAGATGCTGTAGATGGTAGGGACGAAAAGCCTGCTGCTGCTGACGCTAATGTTAAGCCATCCACTCAAGTTATAGCAGCGAGCATGTCTGCATTCGATCCGCTAAAGAACCAGGATGAAATCAGCAAGAATGTCATGTCAGCCTTTGGCTTGACAGATGATCAGGTGTCAGGTAAGGATGTGGCTGGTGAAAAGGAAAGCTAAATCTGTTCATAATCAATGACTCCAGTTTTGATTTGTAACAAAGCGTTTGTATGTTGGATGTCTTAAGCTGTGTTCCGTGTTCACTATTTCTTTCCAGAATTCTAAAACTTGCTATGTTAGGTGTTGTATCTGTGTGCTGACTTTTGTATACAAAATGTTGAAATGTTGCTGTTGATTTTAGCATTGTGTTTTAGCTTGGAGTAGAAAATGGCTTCAATTTTTTTTTATTTGAATTACCTAAAGCTATTGTGTAGACTAACTTAATTGGTATCTGCCAGTGATAGAAGAACCCACTGCTCTGCTGTAGGGTTTGATCTTGCAGTTCATGTTCTTGGCTTGTGCTTCTGCTGTTTGGGTCAGTCAGAATGTGTCGTATGATCCCACTCCTTCTCTGTTTCGTTTTAGAAGTAAATAGAGTCAACTTTTTTACTGCTAACAGAAAGGAATAACATACTTGTCTGAATTATATTTATTTTTGAAGAGCTGGAGGACTATTGGCCCTAGTAGTAGAATGCTAAGCATACAAAAACTGATCATGGTAAACTGAATGCTGTCAGCTTGAGACAGGATAACTGAAGCTAGAAAAGCAATGTAGGATGTGATAAGGAGTGTGATGCAGAACACAGGGAAGTGATTTTGCACAGAACCTGTGCGGGCCTGGCAAGGTTTAATGGTGCATTGAATCATGAAAATGAAACTGCCCTTAGCTAATAGAATTTGCTGTGTACTCTCAACTCCAGAGCAAGTGAGTTTTATATGATGTGTGAAGTAATGATACAGATGAGCAAACCAGTAGCAACTGGAGCGCGTTTCTCCAGTATGACTGCCATGGCAAAAGTGTGGAGTAAAAGGAATAGACCTGCACTGTGTGATTGTGACTGTGCAGGATGCAAAGCTGTACCCACACACAGTGGTTGACTTAAGTGTGAGGTACTGGTCTGTGGGCCAGGCCTATTGTGTGATCTCTTCCTCCATGGCATATTTTGGGTATTGTCACAGTGTGGTTCTTTCACGAGCCAGAAAAAGGTTGGATGGTACTTGAAAACTTGCAGTGGGCTATCTGAACAAGTAAGCAATAGCAAGTGAAGCACAACTGGCAGAAAATTTGAACTAATTTTTGAATGAGTGGTTTTGTCAGTGTCAAGTTAATGTTTTGATGAGTGATGTTCAATTCTATGTCTCCATAATTCTTCTGAGAGAGTGAACTGATTTGAACATTCTTTGAATGTACAAAGAACTCCACAGAGGACCATTTAAGCAGGGTATAAGAAATCCTATTTCTAAAGCTGTAATCCTGCAGTTATGTGTATAAATGCAAATAGTAGGCAGGTTTAATTAACTTTCCCCTAATAAGGTTAACATGAAAACACAATTAGGGGCTCATTGGATGCATATTTATATTGTGTAAATATAACTATCTTAAATTTGCAAATGAATTGGCAGCAGTTCTAGTACTTGTGCTTAACTTTACGGGTGTATTTGAAAGTAGTGTCTCATAGCATTCATACAGTTGGAAAGATCCAGGTTTAGCTCCCTTGTTTCTAACAAAATATTTTGCATTAAATTGTAGTATACTGTATTTCGCATGTGTGTTTCAGAACTTCTTACTAATGTAGAGAAAATCTGAATTCCCTGTTTCCATGCTGTCTTTGGGTGTCAGCTGGAATATTTTGAGAATTAGCAGAGCAGACAATTGCTTTTAGACTGAAGCTTGCCATATCCTGTCTGGGAGTGTGATTTTAACACCTCTTTGGAGGTTTTCTGTTCACATGCCATTTGACTGTCAGTTAAACGCTTTGTGGCCTGGTCCATGTGGTTCACAGTAAGACGCTAATCTATTTGGATAGTTCCATGCAACTTTTCACCTTTCCTCCAGATAAGAAGAAACAGGTAAGTGCATGTTGTGTCCAAACGTGGCAACTCTTCTGTGTGTGTGTGTGTGTGTGTGTGTGTGTGTGTGTGTGCAAGGTTAACACTTGAAGCTGTTGAAAAAATATTCTGTCATGAAGGGTTTTATCTCACAAATGAGTCAGGTTTCTCAAAAGCATGAAATCTGACTGATCTAGGGACAGGTGGAAAATTCCCCTCCCCCAGATATTTTCAAATGAAAGTTTAGATGTGCAAATATACACTTAGTTTTAGCTTGGGTATGACACATACGTAAATCTGAAGTGGAAAAAAACATTAAAAACATTGCAATGGAGGGATCTTAGAATTTTTTAATTTCAACTCTGTGTTCATTTCACATGCTGTATTTTGTTCTTGTTCCTCTAGGACCACCCAGTGCCCCTGCAGAAGAGCGATCGGGAACACCAGACAGCATCGCTTCCTCCTCTTCTGCAGCCCACCCCCCTGGGGTTCAGGCACAGCAGCCACCCTACCCCAGCACACAGCCACAGACGGGGCAGGTGGAAGGTAAGCAGTGTGCTTTTCTACTGTCCAGGATGTGAAGGATGGTGTCTGAGTCTGCCTTCAATTAGCAGACCCAAAGTGGATACCAAATTGATGTGTGTCCCTAGGCAGAACAGCTTTTGTCCTCACTGCCCGTGCTGTTTGATACAGAAACGGCAGGTGGAGCAGTGGCTCTGTTTGAAAGGAAGGGCGGTGTAACATGAGAGAATTTTCCTGGTACTGTTTTCTGCTTGCATCTGTGCTTGTGTCATACACTGTGTGTTGTGTCGAGCTTTCACTCAGCGAATGGTTTGTGGACTTGTCTCCTATGTATTAAAACTGTGGTTCACTCATCATTTCTGTCTGACAGACTGGAGCTAGTATTTCATTGCTTCCTTTTTGTGTATGGCTCTGTGCTAGTCAAGTTAAACCTTGTAACTAACTTAAATGCATGGTAGTTCCTTCTAGCTCCTGAGAGCTCAGCTCACTCTCCTTTAAAGTTTAAGGTCTTAACTCTGGTATTCAGATTTGTTTGCACTATGCCCTTTAACATGCTATTTGACTTCTCAAAATTAACCTATTCAGAGGTTTCCTACATTTCGGCGTCACTTTTTCTGTTGCTGTTTCCTAAGTGCACTGAGCCTTCAGACCTGCACACTTCTGGATTAAACTGTCTGTGAAATGACCTGCTTTGCTACTTCTTCCTCCATATGAAGAACAATATAAAATTGTTTCTGTGCTGGTGTAGGCACAAGTGAGAGCCCCCTGATGCATACTTTACTGATGTAATGCTCAGACACGTGTGAGACGGTGGTCACAGTATCCATAGTCACTTCGATTGTCTTGCCTGAAGGGAATAAGTAATATTTTGATCAAGCAGAGCATTTGAATAGCTCGTGGTTATGTATAATATTTAAAGAGATATAAATACTGTTGGTTGCAGTGGAGCTTATGAAACACTTCTTTTGCTGCTTTCAGCCTTTTTTTGCTTATTAGTCAAGTGTTAGAACATAGCAAGAGGCATCTTTGCAGCTTAAAGATAGAGTGGTTTGGCATTTATGTATAAAAGTTACTTTTGCAAAAAAGGACTCAAGGTTCTTCTGTTGGCAGCTAGAAAATTTAATGTTCGGGTACCATATTCTCAGCTACTGAATTTGCATTTTATGAGTTTAGTTTTTTACTTTAATACAGTAAGGTAAGAAGTTTTAAGTGTTGCTGTTAAACTAGAACTGAAACAAAGAAGTAAAACACTTAAAAGCACTAGCAACACTAGCTTGGAATCCTGTATGGCTGCTAACACCAAGGAAGGGGAAAAGCATTTGTTTCCGTAAAACTCATCTTCCTTGGGGAAGATGTTGTCTAGGCTCATATATCAGAGTAGATGTATTGATTTTTCTAAACTCGGATCAAGGCAAGTATAGTACAGCAGTACTGATTATAAAGGGTTTGATCTGTAGTTTTATGTAGTTTTTATTAGTGCTACTGCAGTCTTTTAAATGTTGATTATATTTTCTTCACTCTGTGGTTCAGTCTTTGGGAAGAGATCAGAAGTAACTTTTGTCTTTGTTCATTAGAAATACTCGGAGCATTGCTTATGCTGTGCATTCTATGCACGTGGTAAACAGCAGTCTCTCACCAAAGCTGGGTGATGTTGGTGTGGTTATCAACTTTATTCCAAAGTGTTCATAGACTTTCCTTTGAAACATGGAGTAGTTCTCCATACTTCACTGAGGTTTGTTTGGGGACTTGTGCTGTGTCCCCACAGAGCCATAACCAAGCCAGAACTTTGGATAGGTTTTGATTGTTAGGTTTTCAGCAGGATGGACTCACATAAATGGTACTGCTGGTGAAGAGCAGGTTCTGTTAGAAACCAGTCTTGAAACTAGTTTGAAATTATTAGGTCACTTCTTAAAAAACCCAAAACAGCCCAAGCTCTGCTTCCCCTATACACTTCCCCAGTATTTTGAAGATAGAAGTCAACTGGTGATGACAGACATGCGTCAGTCATTCTGATGTATCAGGGATTATTTTTAATGGCATTCTCTGCCAGTAAATGCTGTGATGATTATGATTGGTTGTTAGGTTGTTACGTGTGAATATCAAGTCACCTCACTTCTGTGTGCTGAAACTACTGCAGGGCTGCCTCCCTTGAGAAATTTTCAGCATTGACTAATTTGAATTAAATCAATCCAGCAAAGACATTCTAGTACAGTGCTGTGTCTTGTGGCCTGTGCTTTTCTGCCACTAGATTCAGTCCTGAACACACACAAGAACCAATTACATACAGATGTGCATGCTTTTTTAGTCTTTGCTGAAATAGATGTGACATCTCAGTCCCACAAGCACTTCATGATCTTCTAGGGAAAAGAATGTTATGTGAATATATGTAAATGGTCTCTATTCTGAATCAGACTAAAAGTCTTTTTCAGTGCACAGGAACAATGGTAAATGCTGGCAGACCCTTCACTGCAATAAGCACTGCTAAGTACAAAACCAGACACCAATGCTGTAGCTCATCTAGTTTTCAGAATAAAAATCCAGGAGGAGAGAAGACTGTGTCTGAGGACTCATAGGATCCCAGCCTGTATTCATGGCTGTAAATTAAGAATGTTTTCTTGAGTGGCACTGGAACACCTCTCTGTTACTCAGGAATGCCTTAGCCCTGGAAAAGACAGCAAGCCTTCTCAGAAACCTTTGGTAAAACTCCAGTCTGTTTCTTTGCTATCCTTTTACCTGGGATTTCCAGCAGGTGCCAGTGTGGTCTCTCTATTAGCCTGTAGGGAATTATCCCAAGTCAGGCAGCCTGCTGGTTATTCTCCCAGAACTTCTCCATGTCAAATGACTTTAAGAAAGAGAAAACACTCTGTTTCTAATTCTTAATTACCAAGCTAACAGACTTAAATTCTCTTGCAGCCTTGTGTTTTGCACTCTCATCATTCCACAATAATTGCACACCAAATAATATTTTAAGTGACTGCATCAATATAAAGTATTCTAAACACCTTAGTGTAAATGTAAAATACTGTTCCTTTCTGCTGCAAATAGTGCAGATAAAAGAAGAAAAAAGGAGTTGCTTTAAATCACTGTGGACAGGGGTCTGTCTGGGAGGACTTGGAGCAGAGTTGAGTTGCTTTTGTCTCGGTGCAGCTCCGAAGATAGAGTTTGCAGTCTATTTATACAGTCTGCTGGTCTTTGCAGAATGAATAATAGTACAGTAACACTTCATAATAGTAAAGTTTCCATGTCTGCTTCAGTTCAGCTAAGCTTTAGTTTTGGCAGATAATTGATTTTGTCCTTTGACTGTGACTTACTAGATTGAAAAACAGCAGAAGCGTAAAGCCTCAACAGGACCCATAGGTTGTCTAAACAAATGTTCTGCCTCTTCTGGCCAAGAAATTGAAAACAGTGAATGTAGGAAAAATAAGCATTGACTTGGACTACCCAATCTTAAGAATGTATGGTTTTATTTTTGCTTCGAGTGTATACCCCTGAGTCTCTTAAGAAAACTTGGCGATGCTAAGAGATGGATGACTTATTTGGAAAATGTGGTCAGCATAAATAATGTACCACTCTGCTTACAGTACTTGGTTGCAGAAATGGTCTTAAAAACTTAATCTAAACAGACAATCTGAGGACATGTTTAACTTTTGAAGTACTTTAAATTACAGTGTAAGTTCTGGAGCAGTTATGAAGATGTTTAAAGATTCCTGGTCTGTTACCCACCAGAGTAGTGCTAGCTAAGGTGCATATAGCTTCTGGCAGCCTCTGAAAATATGCAATAGTAAGCCTTACGTACCAAATTAGAACTCGTGAGATAAACATTATTTGGTCAGAACAATATGTTTCAGAAACTAAAATGTGCATTTGATGTCATTGGGTTTGTTTCTGTGATGTTGAACTGTCAGGGGATATCGTTCACTGTAATGCACCAGGGTACTGGGCTTCAATGAAATGCGTTTTTAATCCCTAGGTCAAATGTATCAGCAGTACCAGCAGCCTGGTTACCCTGCTCAGCAGCCGCAGGCTCAGCCCCAGCAGCAGTACGGCGTGCAGTACCCAGGTAAGCAGCTCTGCAGCAGCAGCTCAGCTGCAGGACCTCTCCTGCAGTGCCTGACCCTGTCAGCTTCAGTTCCTGACCCTGTGGGGCAGGTCAGGGTGCTGAGCTGCCCAGGTGCCTGTGTTCCTTACGGGAACTGGCACAGTTCAGAAATTGCCAGCAAGAGAACACCGTAGCTGTTTATGTTGTTAATATGTAGTCAGAGTTCTGCTGCCTCAGTCCTTCTTGGCTGTGACCAAAGGCAGATGTCATTACTAATCAGCAGAATGCCTTGTTAGAAAGGCAGGCAAAATGAATCACCTGAAGGATGAGCAGCCTTCCGGTTTATCTTCTGCAGTCATGGAATTCTAGCAAGTAAGTGACTAAACATCCCAATTTAGCTTCCTTAGCTATCGAAGGTGCCTAAAGATGGCCCCTATTTCTTGCATCTGGAATGATCTCCATGTACAAAATTTACAGGTGTAAACATTGTAGTTGTCATTCAGTAAATCCTTGGCTATTACACATACTGTAAATCCCAGAGAAACTTTCAAGTGATAGTTTTTCTTTTTTAGTTTCTGATTTTGTTGATACCTTAAGTAAAGTTGCCAGTAGGCTTTTAGAAGAATATTTTAGTGGACTAGTGGTTTATGTGCAGTATGTGCAATGAAATATGAAAAGCTGGCTTTGGTGTATACCCAAAATAAGCTTGACCTCAGAACTTTCAGTTCCTTCCTTTAGAAGCAGCTGGCATCCAGGAATGCGTAGTATATGCTAGGAATGATAATCCAGAGGAGGTTTAGGGATGAACTTGTAAGAGTAGATTCTGTAACAAATTGCATTTTGCTTAATACTTTTAGAAAACAATACAAAGCATTTAGCATTCCTTTTTAAAAAAAATCCTCCTTAAACTAAACAGAAGACTCCCACTAAGTGACTCAGAGCCAGTGTGACCTTTTCTTGGTGCACAGTGGGAGTGCATCAGTTTTTATATAGATGAGAAGATTTGCAGAGCTCATGAGAATTTCCATGCTTAGCTTGGATAAGCACCCTAGAGTACTTGGACTAAAGGTTTGTGCCTCAGACTTTGTTCCTGTGCACAGTGTGAGAGCTGGTTGGTTTGAGTGTCTAAATGGTATCTTGTTCTCTGCAGATTTCTGCCCCCCGCATTTACAATTAGAATAGGGAGACAGGTGTGCTGAGGTCTAATTTCCGAAATAACAAGCCTGTTGGAAGTAGAAGGGTCTGTCTGACTCTCTAGGCTTAAAATCTGAGTGAGGAAACAAAGGAATTCCAGTCCGCTTTCTAAACATATAATCTAATCATCATCTAATCCATTATTTTACTGATGTTCCTGTGAAAGCTGTAGTGCAGTGTGAGCTTTGCATTCCAATCAACATCATTGTCAAGTATGAAGGAAATGCCACCAAAAACTTTTTGGGACACCTCTGTTTCTCATAACTTAGTTCACAATTAACCTCATCTTCAGAAACAGGGGTTTTTTTGAGGACCTATTGACAGCAGCCTTTGAGGATGTTGAGTCACAGTATCTTTTTATTTATGTTGCTTTAGTTCTCATGAGTATTGTCTCCTTTCAAACCCGTGTCTCCCCAAGAGCAGGATCCCTTCCCACTCTTGTAGATCTACTAGGCAACAGTGGCTATTTATACATGGGTGTAAAAATGGACCCTTCAGAGGTTTGTCTCATGAGTAAATTTTGATCCCAGTTTCAAGGTGAGTTTACTCCAGTGCATTCTTACCCTTACTCTTTCCATTTAGGGCTGTGCACTTTTAATAATTTGTGTGTCTGGTGTTTAATGCTGACAGGATTCCAGTCACTGGAGAGGTTTCATTGCAAGTAGCTGCAGGTGTGTTTCATGATGGATAAAAGTAGCTATTTCTTCATGAAAGGACTTTGTTCCATTTTAAAATTTTTGAGAAGAGAAATTCCCTTTGGAAGCTGGTTTTATACAGAAAAATCAAATTTGGGACGTGTGTAAATGAAAGTTTTGTGCTAAAGTATTCTTTTCTATACAACCTGTTCATATTTAATGCTAAAGAACTGAAACCACCTATGATTTAATCAAAGGTATGATTTATATTAAACCCTGAGAGTATTTTCATGACAGTTTAATTTGGAGGTTTTATTTGGGAAAAGGGTTGAATTTTGCCTCATTTGCCAATGAAGACTTTATTTTTTTGTGTGATATTAAGGAAAAGACTGCTTGTCTTTTTTTTCCCCTTTATTTCTGTCAGTCACAGGAAAATTGTTTTATAGTAACTGTTGTCAGTGTGCTGTGCTGCCACGGTGTGCACCAAAACCCCAGCCGTGCGCTTTGTGAAAGGCAGGAAAACTCGCAGTTCACGCTTGGTTTGCCTTTTCTGTGCTTCCTGCATCGTTTTGCGTTTGTCACTGTGAACATTGAAAACAAAAGGTCTTTCTGCAGGCACCCACGGTTCCTCAGTGTCTCTCACCCCACCTTGCTCTCTGTCTTTCCAGCAGGCTACAGCCAGCAGCAGCCCCCGTCGCAGCAAGCGCAGCAGTTCCCGGCCTACAGCCAGGCGGCTGCCCCGGCCCCGGCCGCCGCCTTCCCGGGGCAGGCGCAGCAGCTGCCGGCCCAGCAGCCGCCGCAGTACCCGGCGGGCAGCTTCCCCCCGCAGCCCTACACCACGCAGGCCTCCCAGCCCGCCGCCTACAGCGGCTCCCAGGCGGCGCCGGGCACCTTCCAGCCGCGGCCCGGCTTCACCCCCCCGCCCGGCAGCACCATGACCCCCCCGCCCAGCGGGCCCAACCCCTACGCCCGAAGCCGTCCGCCCTTCGGGCCGCAGGGCTACACCCAGCCCGGGCCCGGCTACCGCTAAGGAGGTGCCCATGAGGACAGCGACTGACTCATGTGATTCCATCCCGACAGACTCCAGGATTTTTAATTGAGATTCCAAAACTGTAATGAGGCAAAACTATAGCTCTTAATTAAATTCTGCTGGGGGAGGGAAATGACCAAATCTTTCCTGCTTTAAATTGTATTCGCTTCCTAGTTTAATTTGGGGCTGGGTGGTTTTTGGAAAACACTACTTAAATGTCTGTAAGGTGATTGACATTCTAGCTTGCCTTGTCTGAAGGATATGAAGATACTAGTTGGAAGTTTAGCCCACGTATCAGGCTTGTTTTTACTAATACCATGATGTACTAAATTAGATTCATTCTGGAGGTCAAACTAGATATGATGTATTATAAATTGTAATGTTCACATGGAAAAACTAATAAAAGCCCTGAATCTATTAAATGCCTGATCTTGATTTTCGAAGTTAGGTAATACTGAACAAGACAGCCGTGCTAAGACCAGTGTGCATGCTGGGTGCAAAGACTGCCTGGTAAAGAGCAGCAGTGCTGGGGTTTGTAGGAGAGGCAGATTTCTGGGTGTGTAAATGGAGAAATGCTGGGGCTGCAGATAGCTTTCACAGAGGTTTCACAGCAGGGGATGGTTTTGTGCTGTCTGCCGTCATTAATTGTCAAGTGACCCTTTTACCAAATGGTTAGGACCCAATGCATAAAATCTTAAAGCCTCTTACCAATTTTGCTTTAACAAGGTGTGGGAGAGAATTAATTTATTACTTGAAAATTTAAACCAAATGTGTATCTTTAAAAAAGAACTCTTAAAAAAACCCCAATTTTCCACAGGTTCTTTGCCACTCAGAAGAACTTGGGAGTGCAATCCTAGTGCCTCCATTTTGAGCCAAGAAAAAGCAGATCAAAGGCTGTAATGAATTCAATAGCCCATATTACAGCAGAGGGCAAAACCTTCTCCCAGTTAATATTTTCCATTTTGCAGATTCTAGGAATAAGTACAACTAAGTAGGGAATAAAAAACGAACTGGAGCAAGCTGCTTGAACTTGCCTAAAGACAAATTAGGAAGTTGAGTGAAAATATTCGTACCTTCAGCATCCTTAAATAGTGTTGTGCCCACAGCTACCCCGGTAAGCTCTGGCTGTACCTCCTCCCATTGCTGCCCTCAGACCTAACACATCCCATGTTCATCACATCGTTTAACAGGGGCTTGTTTCCAGCAAGCAGTGTTTTCAATAACAGCATTTACCACAGAAACTAACTCTTGTTTTCATGTAAAACACTTGAAAAAACCACTTGATTAAAAAATATTTTATTAGGAGTACAGTGTACCTGCAATGTACTTTATAAGGTATTTTCTATAAATGACTACTATATATATCTGGGTGTTCCTGTTCATATTTCTTCAATACATTAGTAAGGTAATGAATAACACCTTTAAAAAAACCTACATCTCTTTATTTACTTCATAAATGTTCAAGCAGTACAACAAGTAGCTTTGGGAGAGGTTTTAATCAAAATAACTGTAAAGCAGTTTTAAAGTTCAGTTATCACTATTTCCCCTTTGTCCCCAACGTAAAATGTTTTAAACCAGAACTTTTTAAATAAAATAAACCCTATCATGCTGGTATAACTAGTTTATTCTTTTTCCTCTTCCATTTGTCTTTCCAAGTCCCCTTGCACAGTGCATGCATTTGGCTTTTGAATCAGTAAGTGTCAGGCTCTGCAAATTACATTTTCATGAAAAACCCCAGCCGTGGAGGCCAGCTTTGTTTTTTCATTCCATGTACATATGTACCTGTCCACTTCAATTAGAGAACACCAACCCCCCTTGCCAGCCACCGCCAGGCTCACGGGCAGCGGCTGTGACTCCACAGTGACAGGCTGAGCAGGGCTTTGGCTGGTGCTGAAACATTTGCAAACATGGAAGAAAACCCCACTGAACTTGATCATTTAAAGCTGCACATACAGCAACCTACCTCGGCGTTTTGGCAGGAGCATAAACTGTTCGTATGTGTAAGGAGAAAGTGCTTCAAGTTTACTGGCTGCAGGATATTAAAAACTATAGGATCTTTTCTATAATTTATGACTGGGAGATGTTACAGATGGATTAGGATGGGTAGCTTATGGCACTTGCGTTACAGGACCAGTGAATATTTAAAAACTAATGCACATTGCATTCCATGACCAACTCTGGCATATCTGTGCCTTAAACATTTATTACAACATTGTGATAAATAATATACACACTGTATCTTTTAAAATACCATATAAACCATACCTCAAGAATAGGGAGCCAGCTTCCCTATACATTATCCTACAACATGTCCCTAGCCTGTGTTTCTTTTTTATTCTAAAAACAAATTTGTAACACTGGATAACTACAGTAAGCAGCCTACACTATTACACAATTAATGCAGTATTGGCATTAGACTTGTATAAGCCTCGCACGCCAGCCAACACTGAAGTGCCAGGCGCACCGTAAGCGTTGCCTTCCTGGAGCCTGCGCTGGGCAGTCGGGGGGTGGCACGGGCTGGGCCTTTGCACCAACTTCATGTGGCATCTACCACTTGCCAGGTATCGATGTGCCACACTCGTACCAGCGCACGTAGTTAATCTGAGTCTCCCCGCCTATTTTCCCAAATTTGACAGGCTCCTGACGAACTGCCCTGAAAAATCCTGGAATGGAGAACAGAGTTTTGTTTGCATGAAGCCCTCAGGACAGTACCATGCTTTGGTTCTCTGAGAAGTCTGCAAGTGACAATGCAGTGAGTGGCTAAAGTAGTCACCAAGCCGTTAACCCGTCTGCCACAAGCAGGGCTGTTTGCTGCCCCTACATCCATTAGCACTCTGCAATTTGCCCACCCAACTCAAATTAAAGCAGAAGTGCTTGGGATGGCAGCACAGAGGTGAAGCCTGCCTCCTCTCGAGATCCCAGCACCCACCTGTGGGTGGTGGTGGCTGGGCACAGCCTGTGCCCCCTCTGTCCCCCCTCTGGCCATGCTGGCATCTCGGAACAGGAGGCTGCTCCGCCTTGCAAAATTGCAGTGACAAAAACAGTCCCCACTGCGCAGCCCTGACAGTGCAGTGAACCTCAGTAAAACTCGGCCACTGGGGATACTTCACACCACCTCCCCATCCTTAAATGAGAAATCATCCTGCTTTCTCTCTGTTGTCTCTGACAACACACTTGCTCCCCATTCGACCAATTAACATTAAGTCACAAATTTAAGCGAGGAATTGGGGCTCCATCCAACCTGACCATAAGGAATGTATGCGTGGCTGGAGCAGGCATGTGTTCACATGGGCATGTGGACCCACGCACACACTAAATACTGTTCTGCAGCTGAGAGACAGCATCGGCTGTGATTCCCTCACAGCACTTTGGCTCAAATGCGTGTGGTTAATTCGGAAATCAACCTGCTGCAGCCAGAACAATTGGTCTGTTGGTCTCTTCTTTCCTCTGTTCAGTTCATTCGCTAGAAATACAAGCTACTGAAAAGGTGAGGTCTTTTGTTTGCTTGTTTTCTTGTTTGTTTTGGCTTAAAAATGAGTGTAACTCATGAATTTCCTCAAATCCTGTTGCTGAAATCAAATTGGTTTTAAGTGTCTTTTAAACTGAGGTAGCAAGATTATTAGGTAAAAGTTTTTTTAAATTATCAAATATTTTTAAAAATGTGAACCTGGTACAACTGAGAAGTGCAGTTGGCATTCTTGGCAATGCAAATTGGATTCTGACCGTCTCTTACACAAAATATCTTTTCAAATGGCCAGCACTGACTGAGAAGGGAAAAGTGAAAACCTCTTTAGAAGAAATTCACAAAACACATAAACAAACACCCATCAGACTGTTCAAGTACTTTGTTTTTTGGAAAAACTTGTGAAAGACTTAGGAACTTCACATTCATCTCCCACACCTACCTCGATGTGTTTCTGGACTCGTGTAGGGTGTTTCATAAATGAAGCACAGGAAGGTTTGGTCAACATGCTGATATTGTACTGAAAACTGTTTTGCTGTTTTCCTCAGGAAAATGTTCCACGACACGCTCAGCACGCGTGCACGTACCAGTACAGCCTGTGGTTTTACCCCACAAGGAACGGAACACCTCACCCTGGCACTGCTGCCAAGCAGCAAGGCAGGAGTTCAGCTGACAGAAGTACAAACTTCTTACGTTTCAGACTCAGCAGTGTGTGAAAAATAGCCAGGCAGGTCACAGCTGTGTTTAGCACATCCAGTCCCATGTCCACTTAGACCAGACTGGAATTCTGGGCACCCAGTTGCAATCAGTACCCACAGAATTACTGCAGCATGAATTATATTTTCCAGCCATAACTTCAATTTCTCATTAGTACCAAACAAGGTATTTAATGCCCAATTATGTACTGTGCTTTAAATCAACCTTGCTAGTTTGAACACACCACTTAATGCCTCTCTGCAAACTCAAATTTGTGGTTGGGTTTAAATATGTAATACCAACTGTGAATAATTTGTTGGGCTGTTTAAACAGGAGAGAGGCTGTTTGCTACCTAACAGAAACCCAAGTCATAACTGTTTTAATAAGTCATCATTCACTGTCAAAAACTTCTTGACCCTCTTCTGTCTGCAAAGCTGGCAGCTCCTTTCATCATCCACCCCAGCAGTGGGCATTACATCCACTGGCAGGAAAAAGAAACACACAAACAAAGGAATTGCCAAGGTTTGCTACAGAGACAGGTGTTAGGAATTACCATCTTTGACTGGTAGATCTTCTTGCTGTCCTGTCCTTCCATCTAAGAATGAGTCTACAAATTGGCAGTGATCTTCTCCATGGCCCCTCTGGTCTCCTATGTTATAAAATTTTCCTGAAAGCAAAGAAGCAGCAAAGTTTAGTGAAGGCTATTTCCAAAAATCACCAGAGGCAATGGGCTGTGCTCTTTCCTCTGTGGGGAAGCCAAGGTGAACGCTATGATTCTTTTCCTCTCAGGACCTGTAGCTGTAATTTGAACATGATGTGCAGGCTCCAAGTGCTCATGACTAAGGCAACAGTGCCCCACTCCTGGCCAAAATCTATGCCTGGACATAATTTTTCCCTCTCCTTACATTTCATACAGTAAGGGAAATTCTGTTACTACCCAGAACCTCATCAAAAAGCAAGTTTTGGTAGGGATTTGAATGGAAGGTAGGTCTGGTTCCCGGTCAGGAAGCCCCCAGTACCTTCAGAGACGTTCTTATAGACCACCTCCTAATATAGCCAATGCCTGTTTTATAAATCATATTTTTACAACATGTATGTGCAAGTGATAGCCCTTAACATATAGATGACCTCGGATAGTAAGTACTTATCCAGAGCATGGAGTGTCCCCATGTATTTACTCGCAGAATTGCTTAACAGGACACTTGACCGCAACTGAGTAGAAATAAAGGTCTCAAGTGCCCCATGCAGTGTGTGCTGATGTTACAGGCTGAGCTTATCCTGTTAACAGGCACAGCGAAGGAGCTTTGACAGATGTTTTTACTCACTGATTTGATTTGCAAGACATTAGTAAAATTCAGTTCAGAAGATGGAGGAGAGCATGCTACGTTCTCTTCCCAAGCCTGGGATGGAAATGTTTGTAGATAAAGTTACCATTCTTTCTAATCTCCTTTCACAGCCCTTTGTTCTCAGTATGTTCAACCTTTGGTTGTGATGTTGAAAGGAAAGGTGAGAGCATTTAGAAACAGGCTCAGCACGCAGGTATAAGCTAGGCAGAAAGTCCAGTTACTCATTAGATACTGGGTGTCCTGGAGCCTTGTATCTGTGCCAGTCTGGCCATTTGAGAGATGGTGGGGTGGGTTATAATACTGCTCCCAAAGAGCAATTAATAAAAGAACAGACTGCCAATAAATTCCAATGTTTTTTGTGATCTGAGCAATACTTTGCCAAAATTTCTCACCTCCAGCTGATGGCCTCTGTGCATGGGGCTCTTCTCTAGCTTTACAAAATTATTTATTGCTATCTGGCTTTGGCTGCAGGCATGTTTTTTCATAGGAGAACTGGTCAGAGGGAGTTCCTCTCAGCAATTTTTTGCTGTGAAATTAAGAACATTCAAGCTGCCCAAAAAAGCTTTCTTTTTTTTTTTTCCACAGCTGTGGAAGGTCACACATAGAATTTATTTTTTTCCTCCCCTCAATAAATACTTATTTTTAGGTGGCCTGCTTTTCTGGAATGCCTACAGTGACTGCTCTGGAGGACTGTTAAATGAGGTCCGCAGTCAATGCTGGTTTATAGAATAGTCCTGGCATGTGTAATGGAGATCAGTTTTTCTCCATAAGAGAGAGAATAAACCAGATATTTTAATGGCTAACACCAGAACAGTAACTTTCAGCTAAACACATACTCTTCTGGCCCACAACTTAACCTATGCATAACTCAAACAATTGGTCTCCATAAATTAGCAGCAGTGACTATTACATTCTTACTGCCCAATTATTTCCATAATAAAAGAACACACTTAAAACCATTTAGCTAACAAATAACTGATTTTCTGTTTTGGGGATAGCAATTTTAGCACAAAGTAAATTTTTTTCCCCAGTGTTCCCTTGTGGGTGGCCTTTCTTACATACAAACTTGGTTTTATACATTATGAATTCCACAGCACTGGAAGAATAAATTCATGCTAAAAACCAGCATGCAAAGATACAATTGTTTCCTGCCTTATACAACAGCATTTGGACCATGCACCCAAGTTTCAAGGTAATTACACTGCTTCGACAGCAAAGCTTTGGAAGAGTTTTCAGTGTCCCGTGGAATTCAGACCTCAGAGCAGCCCTGCACTGCCGGCACACGCGGTCCAGCTGGCCGGTGCTTGCAGGGACACTTCCGCTGGCCTCGGGGGCATGGTGAGGCGAAGTGACCACGAAACACATCAGAACAGGGTTTGGCTTCAAGCCGGAAAACTTCTCACTAGCACGCAGAGGCCTCACTTAGCAAACAGGGGAAAAGCAGCTTTCCTTCTACTTAATATTTCTCTTCTTTTAAATATTGTGACAACTGGTCAGCACTGTTTGTAACAACTCAAGTGCAAGAACCAGGCTTAGCAAGTATAACGAATACAGTGTGTCTACCTCGTCTTCTTCCAGCAAGGTTAAAAAATCACCCTTCCAGCAAGAACAAAAACAATCTAATGAAAATAGGACAATGGGCTCCTGATATTAAACTCTTCTTCTCACACTGGAGTAGCTTTCACTGCAGTGTTAATTCACTTGATTTAGGGCTGAAGTCTAGTCCTGCTAGATTAGCACTGCTATTTCCTCTGCTGGCTGGTTTTGGGACACATCATGCCTCATTGCCAGTGCTTGCCATTTGATCACAGCTGGTTAGTATAGCAACAGCTGAATGAACGATACCTCTGGTCAAAACATTCTCTTTTATTCACATAATTGCTAAGATATTATTTACATACAGAGTATTGTACTTACTATTAATGACAAGGCTTTCCTTCCTTGTCTGCTCATCAGAGAACGATGCCGGATGCAAGGCAGGGAAGCTTCATATTATGGCAGCATGGGCTGCCCTACGCTCCCCTGCTCTTTTCCTTCCATATCCCTTCCCACGGAGCCCAGAGCCCTGCTCCTGTGAGGTGCTGAGCTCAGAGATGGAGCAACTTCTGGTCATGAAAGTGGATTCTTCCAGCCACGGTTTCTCCTAGCTAATTTGATGCGATGTGTTGAACACACTTGCCTGGCTTGCACTCAAAAGGCATTTCCCACACACAATTTATGATACTCTTTGTGCTCAGATGCCATGCTAATGCCATTGTCAAAGAGCTGTCTGTGATAAGAGACCCTACACAGAAGAAAGCCAGGAGCTTGGGATGGATTACAAGAAGTTAATATATTTCTTACTGTAGTAAATATAGCTTGCACAAACTGCATGAGACACAAAGATCTCCTATCAACTAACTGAAAAACACTTTTCATGGGCTGTTTCCCCAGCACACACAGAGCACGTGTCACCTGATTCAGGTCTTATGTACATCACACTCTACTGGCCTTAAAACACCAAACAGAACTTGAGAATGTAAGGCCAGGAAGTTTCCCTTACTAGTAAAATGTAATAGGAGGAAAACAAAAAGGTGGGGGAAAAAGATCATAAGCAAAAATGGAGAATGTGAAAATAAAACAAAAATGTCAAAGGCAGGGAGTAAAACCTGATGACTAGAGTTAAAGTCATGTATTTATAAGCCTCCCAGTAAAGAGGTAACCAGTTGTTTACCGAAAGAGATGGGAATGACAGGTCTAATCCTGGTCTAAAATGAGGTCCTGATCCTCTAATTAATTATTATTCCAGGCTACCCTTTAAATACCAATTTGGCTGTTTTACAATATATGCTATTCACTCTGATCTTTATCAGTTTTCTGTATGACCCCCAGTACACCAACAGGTACTTAAAATCAGATAATCACCACAGAGAGGTTCCTCTGGAGTCTGAAAGCTCAGTATCACACATATCAATGGTTATTGAGCACAAGCAGATTACTGTTTGTGATTAATCTGTGGACTAAACTAAACAAACCTGATCACACTTCAGCAGAGCTCATCTTGTTAAACCTCTTCGTTCTGAAACCATAATATCTTTCAGAGATATATAATGTGGACAACACTGATTTGAATATTTCTTACCTGTAAGTGAATCACTGAGGTATATCTTGTATCTCAAAGAATTGCACAGCTGCACACCTACAAACTTCTTATACCAAGTCCTCTTTACGTATTGTTTGCCTTTGCATTCTGAATATGTGTCTGAATTGAACGGAATTTCAGTCCAGATAGCATCTTTCCCCACTGCAGGAGAGGAAAAAAGAGGCTGAAGTATGATGTTGCATAGAAAATTATACACAACAAATATATTTGAATAACTAGAATTAGAAATCTTGATGAAGCAGAATGTACCATGACACCTGCGTTTTGAACATGAGAAATATTTCAGGGAAGCACCAAAGCATGCAGATATAATCGATGCTGTGAACTCCTCCTGCTGTCCTCCGGTGCAGGTTTGGAATAATTCTAGGACCTTATTAGGGGGACGTTTGTGTTGGCAAAACTCTCATTTACGAAGTGTGTGATACAGTCACCATTCTTCAGTGCGTTCAAGCCAAGACAATCAACTTGCAGTAAACTGTACGTGATCTAACAAAAATACACATAAAAATGAAGTGCCATTAATTATGCTGAGAAAAATGGTGCCTCAGTGTTTGTCAAAGTGAAAGTGATTTCTATTAGAAATCCAAAAAGCAGCCCAATTTTCTTGAGTGATCTCTGCTCTTCTTCAAAAGCTCAGTCCACCTTCCCTCAAGGACAGCAAGAGTCTTGTAAGAGGCCTAAAGCAGAGCTAGATCAAGCCTTCTGAAGCAGAAAATTTTCCTAAAACACAAAGACAGATAAATAGAATCCTCCGAGTTGTGCTCTGTTAACTCACTTAAAAAGTGTGGAGTAGCTTATTCATTTTGCAGAGCTGTCTTTGCTTTAATGACAAGGCTGAGAAAATATGAGGCTGTCCTTGGCTCATTTGTGTACATTGGTTTGAAGCCATCCCAGCTGCCATGGGAGCTCCACATCACGTTGATTGCCTTATGCTCAGGTAAACAAGCAGCCTCACATGAATGCCTTAGCAGGGGCATGGGTGGAAGGAGTGAAATCGTGTGTGAATGCTGTTTGATTCCGTAACTCATCCAGTCGGCGCAGCAGAGCCACCCTCCTCGTAAAATTCTGCTATCTCATTTCTGAAAAAATTGCTGATCAGATTTATACATAAAACACTTACTTGAAATTGGCTCGCTCACTCTTGGGTCCGCTGGGGGAAGAACACAAACATTCAATCAGACACTGTAAAAGGAACGTTCCCAATAATTCGATGGAAAAGCATCGGTAAGTGATTTTTTACAGCTGACGTAAGCTGTACTTTGTGAAACAGACAGAGTTTTGGAAGCAAAGTTAACTTTTATATTAAATTAAATTAAAAGAAATCTATTTCTTATGTGAAACTCTAGTATCAATGAGCTTTTAATAATTTTACTTATGGGACAACACCAGCCATGCAGAGTTCTAGTAAAAACAAGAGTTTAAACCTGTAACCAGCAAAACCCAATTGTACTGCATCTTATTAGAATTTCAATTTCAAAACCTAAGTAATAAAAAGGAGACATCTGTAATACTTGCCACAAAAAACTTGGCTTTGAAAGCCCAGATGTGAGAAATGGATGTGTGCAATTAAGAAAAAACAAAACTGGATGCTTAATTTGTCCAAACTAAATAGAAGACAGAACATAAGCCTTGTCATTCATGAAAACTGCACTTGGCGCAAACATTTTTTTTTCGCTTTTAACAATCTAGGATTACAAAGAGTGTATTCAGAGTTTTTGAATACATATGGCATAGTCTGAACTCCTCCCTGAGTAATCCTTTGCTCAGCCAAAACTCTCATCCATCAGTGACAGCACTAGTTGAAGACTATTAAATTATTACACCTGGCTCAAAACACAGATTGGGAAAGTCCTTTTAAAAAGGCTAAATCCATTTTGTGTTCTATGCGGTCCTTCAGTACTACCAAGCAATAAACACTTCTGCACAAAAGATGGTATCTTGCTTGCATGAAGTCAACAAGTCAGCTGTAGTGAACCTTGAGGGGAGCAAGAATAGGGAAAGCAAAAGCGCTCTGATTCGCACCTCTGAGTCAGAGAGAACTCGACTTGGGAACCAACCAGCAGCCTAAACAGGCTTGTATACACTTCTTTAACAGCTTCGCTGGAGAGTAAACAGGATGGAAGGGACCTACTGGGACACTGACTTTTCCCAACTGCTCTTTCTCAATCCTTGTTTCAGCCAAACAACATCACTGTTTACAGCAACCTTGTTGAACAGGTAGCAAAAGGAACTATGAACACACCAGCCCAAAGAAAAACCTAATGTTCCCCATCCAGAAGCTGTTAATGAGTTGGATAGATGCAAAAAGGTCAGGAACATAAATCTTAAATGACTGAGCCCTCCCTAAGGATGAAGTAATTTTCTTTGCAATGAATACCAGACAAACCCTCTTGTGTTCCTCTGGTTTTTTCTCTTGCAGTCTGTTCATCTCACATCCTCAGACCACACAGTGCTGATGCCAGGCTGACCTTCCAGGCACTGCCATAACATGCTCGGTGGTAAAAAGCCAATCAGGAGACAGTAAAGAGCAGGACTGAATGCACGAAACAAAGTGAGAGAGCCTTTCATGCTTCCCACAAACATGGATACCAAAGCCGCTGTAAATGATGGCCTGATCTTTGGAAGTTCTTACCTGATTCAGTACTGAATGCCACAACATTGCTACTTGGACCTTCACCAAGGGGGTTCCTAGGTTTCACGTGGAATTCATAACTGGGGAATAAAATAGAAGAGATGAAAATTTTGCAAAATAAGTGTACTTCTGTAGTCTGGAGTAAGCAAGCAGCAGACACATTGGTGCTACCCCTCTTCTGGAGAAGAACAAAAAAGCCCAATTTCTTGCCTCAAAATCGCTGAGACATTTTTTGTCCTAACTGTGTAAGACCTGAACCGAACACAAAATTAACCAGTCCTTTTGATAATTCTTTGCACACATGCTATTAATATTCGATTTAATTCACCAGTGACTTGTCTCTCTCCTCTCACACAGCAGTGTCCGTTCTGGCAAAGGGAGAAGTTCAGATGAGGTCTGAAGCAATCTGATAAGCAGAGACTGAATAAAGGACATTGCTATTTATTTGTATTTTTTTCGTTCTTAAGAACACAAGCCTCCAATTCGATGCCTCTCAGGCCCACCAACAGTGACAGACAGGGCCAGTAGTGAAACACAGGGGAAGTTTTCCAGGACAGGAGCTCAGCCAAGGCAAAGATCCAACTGCTTGAATGTATGTTAATAATCAGTATATGAAGCAATGACACTGCACAGAGTCTCTTTTGCATGCGTTTTTACTGATGTGGCACAATACCAGCCTGTGCTGTAGTTATCTCATGACCCCTTTTCATCACCGTGTTGGGAACCAAACACAGTGCTGTGAAAACAGAACACGATTGAAGAAAAACATCCAAACCAGCCTCCTCTTCTAAAGCCTCCTCCACCTCTCGGTGTTCTTTTAACTGTGGAAGTGCCACGTGCAGAGGGACATCTCACATGCTCTGAGCACATGCATGGTGCATCTCTCCTAACACAGAGCGTCTTTTTGTCAGTGACACATCAGGGAGCCACAGGACATGAGTCAAAGGGACTGTAGGCCTGGAAAACGGGCCCCAAATTAGAGACGCTTTTGCTCCAAACACAGAGCAAAATGAGAGTCCCAGAAGTGGACACTTAAACATTCAGCTCTTGACTCATGAAGGATCATTTACCAATGATAACTTTGGTAGCATAGCATTGTAATGTATGGCTGGAATCGTTTCCAAACAGCAATTTTCTGAAGAAAAAAACCCCCATACCACACTCTGCACAGTTGGAAATTTGTAAACTCCATTTGCAGTTCCCCAGAAGAATAATTCAATCCAAACTTTGGATTACCTCTCATTCCTCCTTGGCTCCTGCAAAACCTGAGCAGTTCACTAATTAACCTCAGTGGAGTATTCATGCAGTACCAAGCAACTGTTTTCCATCCACTGTGCTTCTAAGACAATATTTAACTTTAAAATTGCTTACTTAAGCAATTGCCTTTATTTCTAGGGTTTTCTTTTCTTTTTAAAGGAAATACTTATATAGACTGGTATGCAAAACTGATGCATTGTGGAAATTCATGGATATTACTAAGAGAAACATGGGCTTGTTTTGAGCTGAAAAAAGTCTATTTGGAGTAATCTTGACATTTATTCAAACATGCTGCAAGACCATTTTGAACTACCCATATTACCCCACGGTAGGAGGGGGACATTAACAAAACAATCAATTTAAGAAACTTATAAATCTTCATTATCAACTTCAAATAGTTTATAGAAAGACATGCTTTTAAAAATGGATCTGAGCAGTGTTAGTATTCACACTGGGCATGTGGTACAATAACTTTTTCGGTCAAGAAGTATTCTTATCTAGTAGGAAAGGTCATAATATAGAGAACTATAGGAGAGCAGTTGGAGATTCTTTCTGAAGAATCACTGAAGCATAGACAAAGATTTCCTAATATGCTGGGTGTCTTAAAGTAATAGCTAGATGATACATTCTTGAAAATGTAGAAATTAATCCACACCTAGAGATAAAAGACTGCTTCCTTCACAGCAGGATCACCTTGTTTAGAGCTATCATTGTAATTGTGGTCATCAAGATGGAATGTTCTATTGCCGTATGGGCAGTTTATGGTTTGATCTCATGGGTGATAAAAATCTGTTTCTGTCCCTTTGTATGTATTTTGCTGATTTTTGAACAAATATATAGTTCTCAAGAGCTGATATGCCCTACTTTGGGCTGCATTAGGCAGCATTCTTCATAGGAGTCAGTCCTAGTCCTGTTCCCAAAAATCTTTAGCAGATGAACTTGGACCCATCAATTCTCTAATTCCAAAAAGACAAAAACAAGAACTGAAGATTATTTTCCAAGCACTGTTTTTCAAATTGTGGTTTAGGGATCACTAGGTTCTCTGCGAAAGACCAAACCACAGCTTGGAAAACTAGGGCAAAATTTAAATAAAGAACCAAAACCTACAGATAGAGATTTAAGCTTATGTAAACATATAAAGAAAATTGGAGGAAAGGAAAATAATAAAGAAATGTCCAAAGTGTAGCTCAGTCAGTTAGGGAAGCATCTTATTAATAATGCTAAAGAGGAAATTTTAGAAACTAAAATACATGCAATTCTACAGTTCTGTGGTATGTGTTTTTATAAGCATCACAGGCTCCTTTCCTCTGCCAATTTGAATTCTAAAACAATACCAGCGGCTTCCACAGTACAAAAATAACAACCAACCACTTCTGGAGATGAAGAGAATTGGATAGTTGACGGAATATTGAAAAGGAGAGAAAGGAAGCGTCAGACTGGGATCACAGTATGACAGAGTTTACTGTAATTTTAAAGCTATGCTGTGGATTTTTAAATAGAAGACAATCTAAAGTCTTCCTTTTTGTGTGTCAGGTGAAAGATCTGAAAAATATAAATAAAATGGTGAATAAAAGGTACCATCTGCAGTTAGCCACTCCTATAGAAACCACAAGGAAGGAGAAAAAATGCTTAGAGTTTCAAGAAGTATGTATGGCAAAATTAATAAAAGGCAATAGGAAAGATATAGAATGATTATCATATGTCTGCTACTTAGTTAGACTTACCTAATGAGAAAATGGAATCTAAATTCCATCTTTATATCTGCCTGCCTAATATACCAAAAACTCTGCTACCCTATGTAAGCAGCAATGTAATGCATCACACCTTTAACATCTATAAGATTGCTATCCTACAAACTTTTGGAGATCAGATTCCAAATCCTCCCAAACTGTGTAAGAAAGTAAAAGTCCTTGTGCAGATTAAACGGGCTTGACTTACAGTAATTACTACTTGGAGTGTATTTTTCCAGCATAGGAAATCCCTATACCACATGGAACTCTGGCAAATGCAGCTGCTCCTGCATTTTTCAAATCATGCAAAAGCAGATTAAAGATTGAAGAACTGAAAATAGGTGAAGAGAGATTTTCACCGTAATAGGAGAACTGGAGCACCTAAGTATAGTCCTGGGACTTCAGGTTTATTGCTGGGGAGACGCTGGTGTTGGATGGCTGTTGTGCAGGGCTGTGTCTGTGCACAGAGATCCTCTGTCTCTGCAGAGTGTGCTTGGATGGAGGTGTGATCAGGAAGGAAAGAAAAGGAAAGAGAAAGAAAGAGAAAAAGAGCGAAAGAGAGCGAAAGAGAGAGAAAGAGAGAGAGAGAGAGAGAGAGAGAGAGAGAGAGAGAGAGAGAGAGAGAGAGAGAGAGAGAGAGAGAAAGAAAGAGAGAGAAAGAAAAAGAAAGAGAGAAAGAGCGAAAGAGAGCGAGAGAGAGCGAGAGAGAGAGAGAGAGAGAAAGACAGAGAAAGACAGAGAAAGAAAGAGAGACAGAGCGAAAGAGAGAGAGAAAGAGTAGGGAGGGAAGGAGGGCGGGAAAACAGCTATGCTTGTTTGAGGAATCTTTCTCCTAAAAAACTTGGAAGAAGGGCTAAGAGAAATGGGAAATGCTTACCCATGAACCCTGATAGCAACAGCAATTTAGTACAAAATCTGTTAGTTTTTAATAAAACAAATAGAAACCTCTGGCATTTTTCTGCCACTTTTTGGATTTTGCTGCATTGAAGCTTTCATTGCAGTTCCTGTCTCTTGACCCTTGCTGTTAACAAAAGCTAAACTCTGCATTGATAGAGGTTTTCTTGGTTTTTTCTTTGTATGTGATTAGCACATTTTGGGTGCTAACTACAATACAAAACAATATTAGATAAAGGTGATAACAGCCTTGGGACACAATCTAACCCAAAAGTCCAAAGGAGACCACTCAAAACATTTTTCAAAAGGAGAAGAGTATATTTGAAATCACCAAAAGAATTAATGGGGAAACGGATCAGTAGCTAATGGGAAGTTATACAAAACTATGGAATGCAAGCATCACGGGTTTTTTGTTTCTTATTAATACTTTTTTTCTCTGCCAGTAGGCTGGTGGTACACATCCTCCAATGGCTACTCAAACTTCCCCAGAGCTATTTGGCACAAGCCTTAATATTTTTCTTTACTACCTTCCAATTGCTGCCATCACAAACACACATGAGAACAGTTTTCAACAATCTTCAGGCTCTTTTTTGAAAGCTTGTATAGAAATTCGGGCTGTAAAACTTCCTGGACACTATGGTCTGTGCTATGGTCTTCATTGCCCCTAAACAAACCACCAGAATAAAAGAGAAAACATACACCGACTGAAAAAAAAAGGGTTTCAAGATAGGGCAGGGATACAGAAATAAGAACTACATATTTTGGCAGGGAAACCAGCAGAAATAACAAAAAATCTCATTGGAAAAAAAACCCAAACAACATCTGCGTTTAATATTTTAGGCTAGGAAAGTCCATGAAAAAACTACAGGCCAGTGAAACCAATTTTTTTCCAAGGAGAATATGCAGAGGAACACTGTTATTACTACACAGGAGATGGAATGAAGACAACAAAAACCACAGTAAGCCCATTTCTATCTCAGGCCTCTCAATGTTTATTGCAAACAAGCAGCTCAAAGACAAAAATATGGATAATTGTGGCTAATAACCTTGTCTTGACTCACATATGGGAGATCTTGCTTGACTATTAACATAGGAGAAGTTAGTGCAATGCTTTCTGATGGAGTGAAGTTTTAATGTAAAACAAGGAAAGAGCAGAGTCCTGGGTATGCCAGTGATACTGGGAGTTCCAGTGTGAGCAGCCTTGTAAGGAAACTCAGAAACAGGAGACCTGTATGACAGCTTAGATGGAATATTGCAGGTCTCATTCCTCAAGTGGCTGCTTGGAAGTTAGACTGTAACTGCTTTGACCAAAACGATCAGTCTTGTAGTTTGACTCTTTTCCAAGGGGAATAAACACTGCATTTCTCACTATAAGAATCACAGAATTTCCATGTGGAGGATGAAAAATTGTTAGTTCACAGTAGTGCATTTGTTTCTCTCATTTTTCTTTGCTCAGATAGAAATTATTTCTAACATTTGGATTAACACACCAAGCCACCTCAGCCTGCAGTAAAAAAACTGGAGGAAACTGAGATCTACAAGACCAGAAACTGCCCCTGAGGTCCAATCTTATAATAATATATGTTGTAAGACTCCTATGAAGGTGACCTGGTCTCTTCATGACAGGGCTGACTTAGCTGCTTTGAGCTCTGGATTCACCAAGTTACAGACACTCACTGCTTGAGCAACAGAGTAAAAACTGAGTAATTCACTACTTGGTTCAGACTAACCAGGAGAAAGAAGAATAAATGGAATTTGGCTGTTACAGTCTTTTCACTAACAGAAGAATAAAGATGGCAAACACTGCAGAAATTTTGGTGTGTGTTTTAGCGGAATACTGAACAGGGGGCTGAGTGAAATGTGACCTGGACCTACTCTAAAATTCTTGGAAATATTGTAAAAGCTAACAAAAGCTAACCACAGTACAAAGTCATAATCAACAGCTGTGTATATGTGAATATTAGACCACAGAAGCACATCTATAATAGAAATGTTTAAGCAGAAGACATTCATAAAACAAGAGGAAGTTTTCTTCAGGCACCTGTTATATCCCATTAACTATCTGGGTAAGGAAGATATATATCATTATCTAGCTCACATAGCATAACCACACTACATGCTTTCAGATATTTCAGGTAAAGGTTACAATCAGAAGCAAACTATCTGATGAAATTAAACAGAACTCCAGACTGAAGCCAGACAGCAGCTTAGTGCCAGCAAGAGTACCAGGGTCAGGAACTCTGGCCAACCAAATAATGGATATCAAGATTTGAACTTCCCAGGTTATTTAAACTATCTGAAATCTTCTAAGATTTGAAATCCTGCAATCACCATATTTGTCAATTCTCTAGGTGAAAAAGATGATAAAATATTTTTCTTATAAGGTTAAATCCTTTAAATTAATGTGTGGTTGTCAACTGTGAGGCATGCCTTACTGTGGGAAAATGGCAAGGATATGACATGTCTTTCCCTGGGCAAAAAACATATGATATCATATTGTACAGGAGCCTCTAAAACATTTTTTTTAAGAAAAAAACCTCAAACAATCAGTTGCATTAGAAAGCAGCTGACTGTGCCCCACATTTATTTAAAGGGTCTATGTCCTCACAGTCAGTTTTTCAAATCTCTATTTTACTTTCGTCTCAGAGTATCAGTCTTGCAGTCAAGTCACCAAGAACACATAAAGCTGGCATATATAAGACAGAAAGGCAACAAACTGCCATAATATATAGAACTTGACTTGTTTAAAAGTAACCTTCACAAGTTTTTGTAAGCCTATGAAAGTCGATTTTCATTTTCATCTCCATATTACCATGGTATGAGTCTGCTAAAACCAAATACTTGATAACTGTACTCAAAGTCAGAACTCTTTTTCCAGCCAGTGCATTTTTTTTGGATCTAGTCACTTTTCAGACAGCTAAATGGACACACAGAACACTACACGATAATCTTCATCCCATTTAACTTCTGTGTTTGTACTTACTGACAGCTGCAGTCGCACATGCAATTTTTGATGAGCGACTGTAAAAGTGTCTTTGTTTCCTCCCTAACAGTGTCCAAATTCCTGAAATATTTAAAGTCTGGCCATTAGCTCCTAATCTTTAAGCGCTGCCTTTTGAAAAGGCCAGCTCAAAGGAAGAAGGGTGTCTGCCTTGCTGGAGTGCTTCCCAGAGGTGTAGCAGTATGACCTATTTGAAGAATGCAAAAGAGAAAAGCAAACAAACAGCGTGATCTGGCAGGCTCAGATGCACCCAGGTTCTCCCTGCTGCTTGTTCTGCCCCCTTCACACTGAAAAATCGTTTGTCTTTGCTTCCCTCCTGCTGGTTGTGGGCAATTAACTCTTTAGCTTCTGGGCCAGGCACTACCATGTCCTGCCTGAAGCACCTCAACAGGGCGCTAGACCTTGGCCGATGTGACTGCAGACCATCCCTGCCACGTACAGCTCCTCAAGAGCGTACATCTGCACAGCTACAGGCTTGAACTGGCTTGCTGCTCTAGGGTCTTTCTGGTTTAAACTTACCCATGAAGGCCGAGGTAACATATTCACAAACATTTTTATGCCTTTTTGGGAAGTCTTTGTTTAGGGCTGTCTGCTTTAGATCTGTCCTGAACTGCCCTTAGCTCTGAATGCACTGGACCTTCAGAGCAGCATAGGGGATGCACATGAGCCTCACTGAGGGCTTCAGGAAAGCTGGAAAAAATAGGGTCTCCAGTTCAGCTTGTCAGTTTATCTAAAGTGTTCCAAGGCTGAGAGGTTCTTCCCAATTAATCCACCTTCTGCTACGGAGCATCTCTCTTTCCATGTACTTGCTGGTACTTTTGTAAATGCTGATCCCTTGCGGGTGGGATTTCTCTTTCTCTTCCAAGTTTCTTTTCCAGCTCTTCTACAGCTCTTTCCTTTAAGGCTGGTTATGGAAAAGTTTCCTTCCCAGTCTTAATGTATTACTTGATGAATTTTTAGACATTTCAGTGACTCCATTAATGAATATTGAGCTGTGTTTAATTGTTGCTCTTCCTCCTATTTGCAGTCAGTTTTATCCACAAGTCCATTTCCTTCATCTAATGAGCAGCTCCTGATAGACAGGAGACTTTTATTATGGACATGTGATGTTCCTTGGCAGAACAGATACTGTCTACATGATGCCAGCTGTCTTAACCACTTTCTTGTTTTCCCTGTTTTTAGTGTGCCAGCAAGCTTGGATTTAAATGGTAAGAGTAACTTCTTGTGCTTCTGCCAAAGCTCCCAAGGTGTCCTCAAAATTAGGAAACACACATTTTGCTTAGAATGGGAGTTTTATTGAACAGAGCCACTCTGAGGACTTTACATTCTTAAATCTGGTGAGACTTGAGGGACATGCACCACTGCAATTTTTATCAAAGGTTTTCAGTTTTGGGCAATGGCCTCCTGGATCCAGAAAGGTTTTCACTGTCTTTCATTTTGAGACTGGGTTTGGTGAATGGCAGCTGCTTCCTCCTCAGGAAAAGCTATCCCTTTGTATCTTAAGTCAGCCATCACCAGTGACTCTTGATTTCCTATCTAGCTCCTCGTAACAAAATGCACTTCAAAAGGCAGCTGTACTCCATGGTCTTTGGTTTGCTCTGGCCTACCAAACCCTGAAAGCCTTCTCACAGGTTTGACAGAACTGTTGCTAATGAACGTTAAAAACCATATTTTCTGCTTCTGCATAGCTCCTGCCTTCGTTATGACCTTTCCAAAGGTTCTAGCTGGATCTGCCTGTCCCCATCTTGCTTCCTTTCTGAAGAAACAGCAGTGTAAAAAGCTTTTCTCTTATGATCATGTGGACACTGCTCCCAGCAGCAAGGATTTTCCTTTGCTTCCATGTCCTTCTACACTTAACCAAATCCATTCCATCTCTGCCACCATATGTGACATGGAAAATTTGAATGTGTAATGGAAGAGAATCTGCTTAATAACACAGAACTCTTTACAAAGATGCAACTGTATTATTTCAAAATAGAACAGAAATGAAAACACAAACAGCACAGCCTGACAACTTTAGCAGCACCTACTCCCCTTCTTAGTCACCACTCCAGAAATACATTGTTTTGCCAGCTCTTATAAGCCTTTTCAGCTGATCAAGAAAACCAATGCTTGGTGCCCAAGCTAGGTATTGCTAACATATCCTAATTGCCTCTTAACAGGACAGAAGAATTTAGCTGCAGTTCACCCTCTCACAAGCCACGTGCCTTTAGGAAACAACATAGGCACTCTTGAAGAAAAACGCAGCAATTTTAGCCCATCTTGTGAGCCCATCTTTTGAAATCTGTCAGATAAACTCTTTTGCAGGATCATAATTTTCCCATGCATTTTGTTTTTCAAATTCTCTTCCCTTGCCCACCACTTTGTGCAATAGGTTTTCATTCCTTCTCCTAGGAGCTGCTGGTAACAACAGAGGTGGAACCAGCACCCCAGATTATACCACACATTGCCTAAAAATAAAGGTTCGACATGGGCTCTATGCAGAAAATTGTGCTGTGTTTCCAATTTATGGATGATAATAACAGAAAAAGGTAGTTTATCTAAAACAGAAAAATCCATTCACCAAAGCCAAATGGATGGTCTTACAGGAAAAACCCCAAGTGTCCCTCATTAATTTCCTGGTGCAATTAGTAAACAATGTAACGACAGACAAGGGGTTTTCTTCCCTGAATTTTACCATAAAAAGAACACTTTTTTATGAGATATGATATTTAAAGATAGATCATGCTTATTTGGACTAGTTGCATGAGAGGCACGCCATCAACTGGAATTCACTTACTAATTTTTAATTTGCCAGCTCTTTTAAGACACAGAAAGAAAACAACATATTCAGGACAAACGTGTTTTTCCTCTCCATGGTAATTTTCTTACATTTGACAGGTAGTCTTTCTGATACAACAGGTCACTTCTGCAGCTTGTCCGGACCACAAATACTCTTGGAAATTTCCTACACATTCCTCAAATGTGTTTTATCTGTTAACTTACAAGAAAGCAAAACCAAACAATACCTTTTTTTTTCTATCAAAACAGGAGTAAAATCAATCAGGTCTTATTTGCATAGGTATTTCCATTTGAAGTGGCAGCCAGCTGACAGTCTAAATTAGTTGGATTAACTTAGAAAATTATATTATTTAATTACCTTGTGTCAGGTTTTAGGTTTTCCACAGTAGAATGGGTTTGATTTGTAGTGATAATTGATTTCTCCTTTCCACCATCACTTCCTCCATTTTCAGTTGACACGACCTCATATTCTGAAAAATTACAGTAAAGAAAAATTAGATCAAATAACATCTCTTACTTGAGCTTCTTAGGTACAACCAGATCGTGAATGCGTAAGCGGTTTTACAGGAATTCAATCTCTTTGCCTTTTGCCAGCCTGAAGTCAAGACATGATTTGTACTTTTTAGTTCATCAAGCTGGAAAAGAAAATGCAGGAAATGAATGAGCATGCAAATATGCGCATGCACACACAGACACACACCAAGAACTACTGAGTCCCTCCAGTGCCTCCTTGTTACTCAGCGCACAAGGCAACAAACTGCCCTACGTTTCTGTGGCAACGCAACAGGAGCAACGCAAGAGCAAAAGGGTCTTGCCTCCTGACACTTGCAGTTTTTAGGAAAACAAGGAGGTGAGTTTGATCACTGTTTTTGGTTGTTATTTGTCAGACCTTTCCATTACATTCTGGTTTTGGGCATGCCCAATGAAACCCCTTGTACACAGTTAAAGTCAAGCAAAGTAACCACTCAAAAACCGAAATGATGCAACAAATTACGTTTTCTGTTTTCACTTTTCTATCTGAAACAGTGCATTTATTAAAAAAAAAAAGAGACGTGATGCCTCAATAGGATGATTGGAAAAACATGCATAAACTACAAAAATAGAAAGAGATGACAGAAAAATTGATTTAAGCCTGTCTAAACAAGTAATGTCATACTGGTGCCAATATGAAGCAATCACTGTATTCAGAAAACAGGACTCAATGCCTTCTCTTGAATTCAGAATTGATTTTGATGAATCATTAACTGAGTTGTTAGCTGACTTCAACGTTCAATTTTTGTCAGCTAGTGCTGAGACACAGAAGACAGCAGAAGAATTAGGAATGGCCGTCTTGCATGTTTACCTGTCTGTGTACTGAGTCCTGCATGACTCACATGCATTTATTCTCAACACAAACCCTTTCCTTTAGAAATAAAAAAATCCAGATTCTTTTAACAGAGAGAGCTTGTTGACCCTCCTGCCGTGGGTATTGCAAGTATTATGCTGGCAAAGTTCTACTGACTTACTAGATGGATGTAAGCTTTGATTGTGTCCTGCCCACTGTTAAGCAACATCCTCAGGTCAAGAAAGATGTCTACATTATGTGTGTGCATCTATATATTCTGTTGTATTGTTGGAACTTCTTGACTAGATCTTACCAGAGCCTGTACAGAGAGAAGCCAGAAAACTGGAGAAGATACAGAGTCATATTTCTTAAGCATCTTTTTGTGTCATCACTGACACCAGTGGTCCTAGCTGTGTAAATCTTGTTATAATCTAGTAGCATTTTCTTATCCACACTGGAGCTGACAGTAGCACAAAATAAAAGCACTGGGGTCCTTTAGTCCCTGAGGATTAAAGTACTTTTAAATGGCAAAAAACTACTGTGAAAGTAAATTAAGCTGGAAATACTGTATTATTACACAATGGAGGAAAGAAATCAAACCAACCAGTAACAGTGTCATTGACTGGTTTTTCCCAGTCCAATATGACAAAGGTTGGACAGCCCTCTACAGTCACCACCGTGAGGTTGGTTGGAGGATTTTGCGGAGGACGAGTGGGTTCTTCCTTGCTGCCAACTTCTTCTTGAGGAAAATGTTCAAGAGAGCTTGTGATAGAGCAAGGCACATCATCATCTTTCTTCATGTACTTGACATGGGGGGCTAAGGACAACAGGAAAGAGCTGTTATTCAATAGAGTGTTTTTACAAAATGGTAGAGCCTTTTCACCTCGTGCACAACATCCATCCCAGGACACCAAGCAGAAGTCTGCACAAGTGAAACACAAGACTTTCAGAATAAACGCCATATATTCTACATTAATTGAAGAATTGAGAACTACTTGTTCTCGTTTTTGTTTGTTTTGGGTTTTATTTATGTTTTTGTTGTTGGTTTTTTTTTTTTGGCTTATTTTTACGATTTTACTTATTGTTCTTAGACCTGGAATCTGCACTGCCTTCATCCCCCCTCCACTGGCACCAGTGTTGAAATGATATTCTGAAGGTATTAGCAGGTGATACACACTGCTTGAAAGAATTAAAATCTGTCACAAAATAGAAAAGTCAACTTTATTTCTTCTATAGTAAAATGACACTGTAATTCTACTCGCAGCTTTTGAGAGGTATGCTAATACAAAGACATCACATACCCTTTGTTTCACCAGAAGGAGCACAAGTCTAGTCCAGAAAGTAAAAGTAAAATTCAGTCAAGAAAATGCTGGTTTGTACTACAGCTCTTTCATCTGTCACTGAAGTGACACAGAATCAAATAAAATTTTGGCCTTTGAATAACCAAATAAGATAATTTTGATACACGACAGACTTCATATGCTCCCTGAAGTACAAATATCATAGATATGAATGTCCTACCTTGGTACCTTGGTTTGCCCGAAGAATCTGTTTCTGATGTAGGACTTGAGCTGAAGACAGTTTCATCAACTGCAGGAAATACAGTTATATTATAATTTGCAATAAATACTGCAGCATTTTGCAGTTCCTTTGTCATTTTAAATCACGATGAGAATAGATAAATGGTAGACATTTGTTGCCAGATCTGTCTCTCCATTTTAGGGACTCTGTTTTGCCTGTGATGCTGTGTAAACCCTGTATTTACCTGCTAGTACAGACAGCCATAATCAAAACGACAGATTTCATGACTGCTGCTGGATTCAGTTCATGCAAGATATGTCAAATACTTTTTAGACCTTTTAAAATGGAACTTTTTGCACTGTACTGGCTGTTTAGCTTGGAGCTTTTTTTGGTGCTCCTAGGATATATAGAACTATTACTTTGGCACAGTAACTTCTCTAAAAATAACAACAAGGAAATAAAAAATTCTGTCTTCAGAGTGTACAACTTCCACAAAATTTGAAGGAAATTGAAAGCAAATACACTGGTGAACAGCAATGTGTTAAAGCAGTCAGGATTCATGATACAGTTTTGTATTAATTAGCCACTACACTGAACATGATGCAAATACTACAATGGACCTCAACAGATAAAACACAATACATTCCCAATGAGCATTCATAAATAAATCTAGCATCCAGCTTGCTTTACTGAGCACTGCCACAGTGAGTTCCTGATCATTGTAAGGAGACAAGAATTAAGGTATTACTGTAAACCCAGGAACATCAGAAGCAGCATCATTCATGACAATATACCAAGAATTGCACATTTGGGCTCAAAAATTCTAAGCACATCCTCCTTCGAACCCATTACTGTATGCCACCTTGAAAAGACTTAGCTCTGAATTTGTAATCAGCTCCCAGTTTTATAGAGGGCAAATTACCCACTGACCACTATGATTGCACTACTACAATTTTTTGTATTTAAATGGTGGCAGTTCAATCAAATAAAGGAGGATATCACATCTATGATGAGCACTATCGGTCACTGGAAAATAATACTTTGAATTTATGTCCTGGGAAAATCGAAACATCCAGGAAAAGAAGTGCCTTATCTACTCTTTGCACAGCTTTGAATTGCCACTGAAGAGTATTGAAAGCCTACTGAGCATGTATGGATTTCTAGGAAGGCGGAAGGCCTGTCATGTTCTCAATTACCAAGATGTGTAACAGAAGGGAGCTAGATCTCAGTCAAGTCAGAAAAGTCACTAAGTGGCATAAAAGAAATCAGAATCACCCCAACAGAATACTTTCTATGTTAAATATACAATGCATCAATTAAGTTTAGGGAAGGGAAGCGAAATAAAAATAGAAACCTTAATGTTAACAAAATAAAAAAAAAGAAAAAAAAAATCAGATTTTTTAATATGCTCACCATAATACTCTGGAGTTGCAAAAGCTGTTGGTGTCTTATATAATGTTCCTGTCCTCACAGGTGGTGTTGGTCCAGCAGGCTTAGCTATGGTGACAGATGGAGGGACTTGTAGCAACGAGACATACAGTGTTTGAAGGAGTCAAACAGCTTTCTGATTTTCTGAGAGAACTCAGATTTGTGACAACTGCTTCATGCAACAAGTATTTTCATTTAAGTCGTGGTAATGCCTCAGTTGGATTTAGGAAAGTTCTGAACTGTGCTAATTGCAAATGTAACCTAATCCTGAAACCCAGTAAGAAAATTCTTCGCTACTTTGAGGTTGTCTTGGGGGACTTTAGTCAGCTAGAATACAACCTGGTTTAAAGCACAGAACCATCCTACACAGACTGGTAAAAGGATGCAAAATGACCAGCATTGACACTGCTGTTCTGTAAAGAAAGAGCATGTTTCTTCCTGAGCTGCAAGACACAGTAGCTGAAGTCAGCACCTGAAACTTGGATTCTTCCCTCAAACACAAGTAAGATTCGTTTCTGCTCTCAATACAGCACATACATTAGCAAGGGTGGGGCTGGAACATTTGTAGATAAACAACAACTCCTTAACTGTGGTCTGCATTAAGAGTTTAACCATAGAACAATGCTGGAGATTCCACTAAATGAAATTAAGATACACTTCAAATGAAAGCAAACAAAATGCCGTCAAGTCCAGCATTTCCAACATTTACAGCACTATATGACTCAAGGAAAAAGCTTTTCTTTCTGAACTCATTTCTGTAGTAGGTTCCACAAGTCTGGACAGAAACTGACTGATAGAGGCAATACTATCTCCTATAATTAAATAGCTATTTAAAAAAATTATTTTATATCATGTGACATTGCTTTTACTCTTCAGCTGTTACCACCTAATAAAGAAAACAGGTTTCTAAGAGACAAACAATCCATGGTAAAAGATGTCTTGATTTCTTTCAAAAATAGCTGTAAAAGACAAGAATTAAATTCACAAAGCATGCAGATACTCCCAGAAAACCATGACGTGATAGTGAAATCTCAACCCTGAAGAGTCAAGAACTATATGATGTAGTTACCTTCCTTTCATATATGACACAGAACATGGCGACTGAAGGCAGAACTCTGGTGAGCCACGTCTAAGACAACAAAAATCTCTTCTTTCCACTAATTTTCTTAATAAAGTGGAAATTTGAAAGATTCTCCCTAGAGTTCAGTTTGACAAAGTTTCTGGAACTCTCATTTCCATTTTTTTTTTCCCATTCAGGAGACATTTAATGTCTGCATAGAAACCTTTCCATAATATACAGTGGATGAATTAAAAAGATGCAAGTAAGGAACTAATCACAGTGTTAATGAGAAAGAGGACAGAATTCTGACAGGGAAAATCCAAGAAGAACATTGAGGCAAATTTTTCCTGTTAGTACAGTGGAACTGTCTTTCCAGAGAACCAGAAGAAACAAAATTATAATGTTTAAGCTGGATAAAACACTAGGAAACACAGAAGAAGGAAAATCTTCTACTGGTCCCGCAGGGAAGAACCAGATCATTTAACCAATTTATTCCGTCTTGCAAGCCTAGGAAGGTATGGTAACTGCAGATAACCTGGCCTCTACTGTAAGGAAAAAGGGTGAAATTTCAAAACACTGGTAAATTAATTAGACATCTAGTGGAGAAAATTAGTATAGACCCCAATACAAGCAAAAGAAAATATATCGGGTCTAAGACTGATGGTGTCTTCTGTTTTGTTGGAGCTATTACTAAGGAAACACCACCCATCAACAAGTACAGACACAGTATTTCAATCTTGGCTCTGCTGATGAGTAAATATGTAGCTTGTCTCATCCAGCTTGGAGATTCTTTCTACTCATCTGCCACACAAAGTATGAATTATTTAGTTCTTTAATACCTTAACAGCACATGAACTCCCAAATGAAGTAAACAAAAAAAACCCCACAACAGGAAATACAGTAGAGCCAAGATCTTTATATTCCCCAGGAACCACAGAGAGCAATATGCAGAGGACAGAAGTTGTCATGATGCTAAGCTTAAGGAGATGATAGTTTTGGACTACCTGGAAAAATGTTAGCCTAAGGGTTCTTATGTAGAATCCACTGACAAAACATCCATGTGGATACTGAATATCTGCTTCAGGATAAAATCAAAATAAAATAGGAATATTACAGATCAAAGAAATCTATGCTACAGAATTTCTCTATACCTTGCTAGCCACTATTATTTCACACACAATAAAATATTTATGCTGAAAAGGCTGAGATACCTGGACTCCCTGGTTTACCAGTCACGGTGTTAGGAGGCAGAGGTTTTCTTCTCATTTGTGTAGGCCTGGCAGGAGGTACAGGAGGGCGCTGAGGGCCAGGTGATGTAGTCACTGAATGACATTACAAGACAGCGTTATTAATTATTTAACCTCAAATTCCATAAAATCAGAAACACACTAGAAGTTATACTCTGACTGCTCAAGCAATGTTTCATGTCTAGTTTAATATCAAAAGTGGAGAGGTGAGATTAGGAGCTGAACTGAGTTGTATTTTCAGCCTTAAATTCTCTGAGAAGTGTGTGCTATGAAGTTTTAAACAAAGTTAACACTGAAAAAGTGTAGCTCCTTTGGGATTTTGTACAAGTGTTTCAGTGATTCACTTTCTGTGTAGTTACTCATTTCTGCCAACAGTAATTTTTTGGCATTCAAATGGATATATCTTCACACAACAAACACCACCTCAATGTGCTAGGAAACATCTTCAGTATCCTACTCACAAATTTCTGACCTCTTGTACCTTCTGACTAATACAACCGGCCACCCTCAGCTTGAAGCAAAAGACGCAAGAAAATGAAATTATCATTAGGAACACTTTATTCTATGACATTCAAAACTGAAAAAAGTTACTATCACCTCATACACTGACATGGCTAAAGACAATTACTGTGGTAGAAATTTCTGAAGCACCCAACTTGTTTATTTCAATGTGCAGCTCCAGCCAGTACCCATTACATTTATATGATAATGTCCTTTGACAGTGAGGTCTAAAAGGAAGACCTAAGCCCCTAAATTCATACTTACAAATCATTTTATTGTACTTTCCAGACAATTATGAAGGATTTTATTATATTTATAATTATTTGCAAAGGAAAGGCAAAGGAAAAGATTTTTGTTCACTATTGACCTTTGCCCTTCTTTCCTTAAGAAAATCCAGGAGATATGTGCAACACATTTATGTAACAAAAGCCTTTTTATACCTAAAAGGAGAAAATACTCAAGAGTAATACAATTCTCATAACACTGCCAATGTCAACAACTATGCAAGTTGCCTGATACAGAATTACTGGCTCCATAGGGTACCTCAGGTCCTATGTATCAGACCTTAGTTTACCCTATAAATAGAGAGATTGTGGGCGAGAAGGGAGCAGATCCAAAGACTCATTTAGGAGATCTTTTTTAAAAATACTTACAGTACAGAAACAGGAACATCTCCATCTCTCTCTCTTCCCTTTTCCTTTTTTCACTCTTGCAGTCACTTATAAAACAGTTTGTTTTTTTTAAAAATCCCTCAGATCAAGACAGAGAATAATGCTTGATCTAATTCAGGAAGATGTAGTGGTTTTTAAAATAGCATTTGTAGGTTTCATATTCATTCTTAATCTCCAGATGGAGATGAAAAAGAATATGCATAAAGCCTGAAAAAGTATAGTAAATTTTTGTATATATGTCATCATACCCTAGATACTACTATGTGGTAGTATTCATCATTACTTTCCCCCCTGTCCATAATTAGAGAATGGGATTGTCCAAGATATTTATGAAGTAAAAAATGTGCAAGTATTGACTTGCCAGTGGTTTCTATCCTATTTTCTGAACAGCACAACTACTATGGTTACAGGCAAACTAAAACATCCCATTCAGTGTACTGGGTCACAATTGAATCTACTGTACTGTACTCTGGAAAAACAAGAACTCCTACTTTTCCCTTCCACAACTTCCCACAATGATTTGGGTGCTGGTCGATGATGCTACCAAATCTAATTACCAATGTGTGGAAACTGAACTTGTAAACTAGGATGCACAATAGAATTTAGGGATTTCGTAATAGTGTAGATAATTGTAAGGACAACAACATGGCAAAATATTAGGATTTAATTAATCTCAAGGCTTCTTTATGGACTGGCAGTCTATTTCCTTGACTCGGTCACTCTTGATGAAAGAGAAGGATGAGCAGCCTCTTAGGGCAGACATCTTTACTGGTGGCATAGACAATGGGAATGAGTGCCTCCTCAGCAGTGCTGTGGATGACACCAAGCTGCTCGTGCAGTGGACACGCTGGAGGGAAGGGATCCCATCCAGACAGCCCTGGCAGGCTGAGCAGTGGCCACTGCAAACCTCCTGAAGTCCATCATGGCCAAGTGCAAAATCCCGCACCTGGATGGGGCAATCACCAGTCTCAGCGCTGGCTAGATAAAGAACAGATTGAAAACAGCCCTGCCCTGCAGAGATGGACTTGAGGACACCAGTGGATAAAAAACGAGAGACAAGCCAGCGACGTGGGCTCACAGCCCAGGAAGCCATTTGTATCCTGGGCTGCACCAAAAAGAAGCGTGGCCAGCAGGTCAAGGGACGTGATTCTACCCCTCTGCTCTCATGAGGCCCCACCTGGAGTGCTGCATCCAGCTCTGGGGTCTCCAGTACGACAGGAGCCTGGGCCTGTTGGAGCAAGTCCATGGAAGGGCCACAAAAACCATCAGAGGGCTGGAGCTCTTTTCCTATGAAGGAACTCTGAGAGAGTTGTGGTCGTATAGTGTGGAGAAAAGAAGGCTCCAGGGAGACCTTAGTGCAACCTTCAGTACTTAAAGTGCACTTGTGAGAGAAATGGAGAAAGGGTTTTTAACAGGGCCTGTGGTGGTAGGACAAGGAGAAACAATTTTAAACGGTTTAAATGGTAGAATTATTTAGATAATAATATAAACTAGAAGAGACTTGGTTTAGATTAGATATGAGGAAGAAATTCTTTACTGTGACGGTGGTGAGGCCCTGGCAGAGGTTGCCCAGAGAAATTGTGAATGCCCCACCCCTGGCACTGTTCAAGGCCAGGTTGGACGGGGCTTGGAGAAACCTGGTCTCATGGAAGGTGTCCCTGCCAAGGCAGGTGGGGTGGAAATGTCTGCTCTTTAAAGGTTCCTTCTAATCCAAACCATTCTATGATTCCATGAATTTTGACTTACATATTAAGGCCTCATGAAGAGAACTGAGATTGCAGTTATTCAAGAAAATTATGAAACAGTAGTAGCTAATTTCACAACCATACCGAACTGCCTTTTATGACTACAGTTCAAGGTATTGGCTTACCTCAAAGCTCTAAAAGCTTAACTTTAGACATCAAATGTCATAAAACGAGTAAAAGTTGATCTCAATGTCCCTTCAAATCTATGTGCATAAAAAATATCTTCAAGTCTCTGCAAATCACAAGCTGGATTTACTTAAGGAAACACCACTGCCTGACATTCAGTAACAGAAAGTGCAGAGCATCATCCTTGTTTACAGTTTACAGTTTGCCTTCAGCTGCTACTAATAGTACATCACACTAGATTTAATCTTTGCAAAGTACAGTGGTAAGACTGAATAAACTTAAAAATGATAAAACATCAGAACATGGACATCAAGTTAGGCTCTTTTCTTTGTAGAGGTAAATTAGGTGCAAAGGAAATTCAAAAGGGATTAGGAACAAACGGCAGTTTATAAATTAGTGTTTTAAAATCCAGTAACATGTTCTCAAAGGAGAAGCTACCTAAAAAAAACAGCTGCAGCTGAGTAGTAAATCCAAGAGTAAAACAAAAAAGATTTTCAGTCAGTTTCTGTGTCAGAAAAAACACAGCTACATCAAATTGGTTATGCTTATGAAACAAAGAAATTCTTTACACATCAGGGTTTTTGCCTGTTGTATGTATGTTTGTGTGTATGTATATATATACACTTTCTATACTAAAATTTTCCAGTTGAAATAAAATTTCTGAGGAGCTGACTAGAAAAACATGAAATAAAAGAAGCCTATTTTAAAGTTCAGTTTGCAGAAGCCATTTTCAGTTAAAATATTTTGATTATTTGGAAAAGATGATTGTAAGACTTGCCAGAAAAGTAAACCTTACAAACCTTGTATTACACAGGTAAAAAAATCTGTAACTTGATTTACTCCACATTGTTATTTCCTTCATAATATTCTAATTTTCCCAACAATCCCAATATTCAACAAAACTTTCTCATACATGGAGTACAAGTTGGTTATGCTTTTACCTTATTCACCTTTGCTGTGTGGAAACTATTAGCATGAAAAAAATCAGTGCTTACGGTATTGTGGGTGTTGGATCATAAGGATACAACTCTGGTGGTGAAAATTTCTACCATATATAGTGACTAAGCATATGTAAGTGACTAAGTAGTGTCTATGAATTATTATTATTTTTATCTCTTTTAGTATCCTCCTGAAGTCATGAGAATACGTATTGATGAAAATAATTAAGAATTATTTTTTTCTTTCTAGTGGAGATGCTTTGTGTGCAGAAAAGGCAGCATTTTTATTTTTAATAACAACTGTTAAAAATTGCTTTATTGTCTACTTGTATTAACCTTACCAGAAATTGGCTTTTGCCAGGCGTCAACATATTCTGGAGGTTTTTTGACATCCATGTCAACTGGTCTGGCAGTATCCTCAGGTGTATAAAGGTCATCTGTGAAAAAAGGGAAATGAAATAAATACCTACAGTTTGGCACCAAGTCATGGAATACCTGTACATTGCACACGTTCAAACTCCAGCTGACACGATGTACAAAACCAGCATGTGTGGCCCACCTATATTTTTACTGATAACATAGTGATATCCATTATCTTCTTATTCAGGTAAGTAGAAAGGGATCTGGTTCTACAGAGTCTGCAGTTTAATATTAAACATTCCTCGAGTAAAGTATATTTGGAAAGAGAAAAATTAATAAGATGAAGAGGTAACAGATGAGTTAAACCAAGATTATATGTAGAAAAATGAGTAGAGAGAACATTCTAGTTTTTCAGTGTAAAGAGTAAAATGTCCATTGACTCTTGCAAAAGGCAAAGTTCTCATTCTCCCTATAATAAGATCTCTGGTCATCCTGCATATTAAATGGTTGGAGCAATTCTGGACCAAATACATTCACCATATTTGGAGTACAGGAGACAAAGTATACACAACATTCAGTTTGTATATGAGAGAAAGTCCTACTTCAAAGTTATATAAACACGTTTTTAAAAAAGTAAGTGGCATTAAAAAGATCAACACAACTCCTGGTACAGAACAACTGTTTCATATGCTGGTATTTATAGGACGGCCAGACTGCTAAATTAATATGCTTTCTCTACACAAAGTAAGTCTATTTGCTTTATAAAAACTGTATACACGGTTAGGCAAGAAGATGCATTGCAACTTCATCATGTTTGTGGGAAAAACCCCCACACCCTTGCTCATGATGTAAGATAGAAAACCCTAAAATCTGATATACTTTAAAAAAACCCCTCAATATTACTTTAATTATCAAATTCCAACCCTATATCAACATGATCTAATCACTTCAGCTAAAGATTTCATAGGTTTATTATCTGGATCTCAATTTGTTTTGACATTTCACTAGTATTTTGATGGTAGGAAGCAGATAATTTTTCAATTACTTTACTGTTTGACCATTTTTGTTGCATGTTCCTTACAAATCTACAGTCCATACATGATAAATAATTCACTGAAGATTAAAATAATGAGACTTGCAGTAAGCTGGGAACAGGATGCAGATGACCTGGTCCCTGTGTCTAAAATATTTGAACAGACCATACGGTTTTATATAACTGCAATTTGTCTTCAGGTAAGTAGAACAATCAATTAGATCTTCAGATACACAAAGCACCAGAGTGATAATCAATGTTTCATGTGAATGATGTTCAAGGAAGAAAAGGCATGAGAAGACCAGCACCAACTCTAAAAAAAGAAACCAACACCTTGTACATCATGAGTTATAGTCAGAGCATGTTTAGTTTCTCAGTTCACCTTCCAACAAAATGTGGTAGCACATTGACCAACTCACACTAAATCACCCAAGTGTATATTGCAAGTCTAAATTAGTTTTGCATGTTACAGAGTCTACAGAAAAAAATCTATCTCTATCCTGCTCCTTAGAATCTAATTTAGAATCACAATCTTTTCTGAGTTATATCAGCTAAGAATGAACAAAATATTGTGTATCTTCTAGTTAGAAGAAGTATTTTTTTGTCTTTTCAGAAATGTGTGCTGCTGTTCTGCCATTAGTAAAGTAGTAATGAAAAATAAGTCAAAGTTTCAAACCGTAATACTTTCATGTTGACAAAATCTATTTTGAGTATTGAAATACACTTTAAAGTTACATAAAATTTTGTGTTTTCACACAAGATACCTGCACAACCAAAGTTTGCTGTGTTTATCATAGCATTTGCCTTATTCTACCTAATGTAATTTGCTTATTAAAAGCACTTATAACATTCATCCAAACTGTTAACAGAATTGAGAATAGATCTCTTACTTGCCTATGTCTTTGTGTCTTATTTTAATTCTATATTTTTTTCTGGAAGCATTCGTGGGGTTTGGAACATATTTAAACTAACCTCTGTGTCTTTAATAGTAGGAATACTATCAGTAGGGTGGATCATTTTAAGGGAAGTAATGGAAAAAGTGCCCTTGATAAAATAAACTGAAATACCTTTATACTTGAGTTCCTCTTGAACTTGGCTATACACACACAGTTTAAAAAATAAAAAGAAAATAGAAAACAAAGGTAATGGTCATTATAATGAAAACCATGTATGCCTCCCTTTCACAAGGGAAGTTGAAATGTTGCTCAAAGTTTGTTTGCTGACATTTGTCAGGAAGCTCAGAAGATCAGGAGCAGCATTTAAATGGTTAGGTTTAAATTGAAAAAGAACCCAGTAAGGTAAGTTACATACACTAACATGAAAAGCCATCTGAATAAAATGATATTCTAGAGAAAATGGCTAAAACATGGCAAAAAAGTTTACCACCTGGCACTACAGCTGGCCAGCAGACTGAAAAGCCTGCCAGGAAACCAGCCACAACCCCATGTGCTGGTGCTGGAAAAACAAATTCCACTGCTTATCATCTGGGCCCTGCAGCTGCCAAGCACTCTCTGCATGGGGTGAAACATCTTTGCACTGAGGCTAGTGAGCCCAGTCAGGAAGAAAGAACGGAGTACATTCAACAGCAGTGCCAGTCCAGCAAGGAATTAAAAGATACAAACTGGTGTTCAAACAATGGAATATCCAAGAATAAGTGATGTAATGTCTAAAGGCAAGTCTGAAAACATATTGTTACATATAGAGCATATTCCTAGCAGCCCAGCTAAAACTTCTGGTCATCTCAGATCAAAAGTTCAAGATTTTGATAAGCTAACCACAGAAAATACTGAAAAAGGAACTTTTTTTGTATTCACTCAGCTGGTAAGATTTGAGGTTCCAGGTTCTCTTTTGCAGACTTAGGAATGTTTTTGCAATAGATAATTATTTGCACATTGCTTGGGAGAGATACAGAAGATTTCTTTAATTGGTTATCTGAAGTCCTTTCTGTGCAAATTTATTTTTGTGGGCACAGCCAGCCTTGTGTCTCAGACACTGCCGCAATGCTGTGATGTACTTGCCTTCCAGAGGACTTGGGACTTCACTTACTGATCATCAAGAAAAGCACAGACTGAAAAGTTGTGACAAGCTGCAGTCCCCTCTCAAGATGTCATAAATGTACCAAATTCACTGGTGATTTCTCTTACACTTCTCAGAAGGAAGGTGCAGACTCTCGGAAAGGTACCAGTGAGTTGTTGCGGCAGCGGGGTTGGAGGTACAAAGAAGTGGGCAGGAGACAACGAAGGCCAGCACTTCTTTACTACTTTGGATACCAAGCTTCACCTAAAGGACTCACTTGACAGGACACAAAATCCAGCTACCAGACATCTACAGGATGCTTCTTTAACTTAGAGAAAAAACATATGCAACTTGGCAATGGAAACCACTGCTGGAAGTATCATTTTTCAGAAGGATTCTAAAAGAGGGTACTTATTGACCAGCAAGTACACATAGTATGCACAGTAAATAGTAGTCTTGTGGTGACACCATCTACCACCTACACCAATGAAGCTCTGGTTCTTCCTGGCAACAGGCACTACTATAAAGACATGGAAATAATAACAAATAATAACAAATGGTGGGCATACCAAGAGAGCCACTTACAATAAGATTGCTTAAAACAATACATTAGCAACTTAACCAGCATTAAGAATAAAACCCTACATGTAACAATTTACTACTGTTATGTTTATATTACTGATTTACTTAGCATGTGTTCATTTTTATGGGTGCTTTTTATAACCCACCTCTGCCAAGGTTATGACTATAGGGGAGAAGAGAAAAGCTCAGTGTGCTGTGTAATGTAATTGTGTGTTTGTGCATAATATCATAATGTGATCACTCCTGGAGACCTGTGTGCATTCTCCTGTTCCAGTAATCAGACATTAGGAAGCTCACTTGTAAGGTGACTTCCAACACAAGTGAACTACAAAACTTTTTGACCCACAGCTACTGAAACTGGGCATTTAATGCTGTAACTGGCTCTGATGTCCTGGAATTTGATGCCCTCATTTAATTTACCAGAAGGACTATGAAAGGTCAAAGAACACGTACCTCTAATGAAGGCATTCACTCTGTATGCAATACAGAAATGTATGTCATGTTCTAAACAGGTTAAATTTAATTCAATTTAAATATGCAACCATCTCTTCTGAGTTTTTACCATTTCTAACAACATGGTGGGCTTGTGAAAATGTACAGGAAAGAGTAGCTCAAGCCATTCTATGATCAGCAACAGGTATTAAATTGCCAAAGATACCAGAAAGAAACATTACACGGGCAAAAACATTTAGAATAGATGGAATATCACTCAGGCTATCCTAATCTAGCTTGCACAGAAATAGTAATAGGTCTCAGCAATAGTATGGGACAGGAGCACTTTTAGTGGGTGATCAGCCAAAGGTTTGCCTTGAATATGTACATCACTTATTTATATTATGTATTATTTTAAACTTGAATTGTCGATGAAGAATCTCAAAATTATGTATCAAATTGGCCAATGGCTGCATAAAAAAAAAATCCCCAACAGTATTTGTATTGATGTAATAAACTAATGCTTTATGAAATAAAAAAATATGGTTTCATTATGATTTAGCATTGAAAATATTATGCTGATTGGATGGAAAAATCAGGTACAACTTAAAAATGATAAATTATTTTTTCCCCCAAACAGACCTGTACTTTTAATAAATCTTTGTGGTTAGGGATGTTTCTTATCTGCTTGTATAAGGATATGTAAATTGAAGTTCTCACCGTCGTCTGTAATCCACCAACATGGAAATTTTTGGTGCTGAAGTAGCCAAGCCTGAATACTGCAAAGTCCAAATACTGCATGGTCTGAGTGTGAATTGGTCTAATGTGAACACACCATGCACATAGAGAGTAACTAGCAAGATTTTTGGTTAAAACCAAGACTTGGTTTTAAGGCTTCCCTACTAAGCCTCCTGACTTGGACTCAAACAACTGGGTGACCCTTTTCAATGAAGAATTTTGCAGTAATTATTGTGGATCTAACATCTAGAAAACATTAGTAAACAGTAGCCACATAATAATCCATCTGTAAACTTACACAGACTGACTGCCAATATAATTTCATAATCACCTTCAGGAATTACATGACAAGATCAGTAACAGCAATTACACATGGCATTCTGAGGAATTAAATTCTGTAATAAAATGCAATGAGATATTTTGCAGGGCTCAGGATGACTTGGGGAAGTCACATTCCAGTCTTTCACTGATAAATAAAAAAACCCCCAAACCCCAGAACTCTACCTTTTGTTGGTACAATCCACTTTGGCAGTCCAGGTGCTTTTGTTCTGGCTGGTGCTAGTGTGGTTTTACTAAAAGCTGTGAGAGAGTTTCAGAAGAAAAAAGAAGAAAAAAGAAAGAAGTTCCATGAGAAGAATACTCAACAGACTACTATGTGATGCCAACAATTCCACAGTAGGCAAGAAAAAGTAACACCTGCTGTGATTACACACACAGTTTTGTTTTCTTTTTTTTTTTTCTGATTTAGAAAGTCTTTATCACTAGACTTTTTAATTAGTTGAAAAATAGCCCCTTTTTATTTTTTTCTCCCAGGAATTCTCCCCTAGAATTCCACTAAGAATATGTGAAATAAATTAACTATTTAATCTCCTCCCCGTCCCAGATTGAATAAACAATTATTACCTGGTCTGGTCTGTGATTTATCCGATGGCTTGGGTCTTGCAGAAGTGAGATGTGTTTTAGGAGGTGCTAAAAGAAATAAGGTCCTATTTCAATGCTGCGTGTAAAAGAACACCGACAGTGCAGTGCGATTTGCCAGACAAAAAGGTCCATGCACCAATGCGATACAGCAAAATGGACATATGAGAGTTCTATGAGTTCTAATCCAAAATGCATGTGGAAAATGCTAGTTTCTTTAGTGGCCAGATGACTCCATCATGCAGTCTGACCAGTTACATTCATATGTAGGTTTAGGAAAAAGATATAAAATATTTACAGCCAGTTACCCAACTGTATATGGATACAGAGTTAGCTCTGCAAGGTATCCATGGCCTTAAGACATTTAATTAGGTTCTGTAAAAAACAAACAAACAAAAAACCTCAAAATAAAACACGGAACTGAACCCCCCCAAACCAAAGACTTAGATAAAACCATGAAACATTGAAATATTGCTGAGAAAACAACTGGAAGCATTCTGTGCAGGGCAGCTGAAGCACAGTGTCATCACCAAGGCTGAAAATCAGAAGCCTTCAACCTTTCTTTATTTTTGCCTTTCACTTGCAAAATAGTTTTGATAGTGTAGATGTTATGGGATCTGTGAAAATCACACTGGAAGCTAAAAGCATAAGCAGTAGTCACTTATCTTGTGCCCAATTAGCAATGTCTGTAAATCAGGTTTTTTAAATAGAGATGGCTATTGGATATTCAAGACTAGTAAACATTTGACCCATAACACTTAATCCAGCCTCTCCAAAGCATCAGAGAAAATACTTATGCAGGACAGAACACATTACTCATTTTAGACATTTAGATTTGGGAAGTTTTACAGATTTAAATTTTGTAAGGAAAAAGTTGGAACTCCGTTACATCAATGTTTGCAACACTATGTGTCTGAGTATCCAATACACAGCTCTAATAGTGTTTAAAAACTTCATATAATCTTCGATATTTGAGACAATACTGAGCAAACCCCATTTTCAGAGCAATAAACTAAAATATTTGATAAGGGGAAAAATAAATTTTAATATTACGTATTTGAAATAGTTTTAAAGGTAATAATGAACAGACCATTAAACATTAAGCTGTACTGATTTTACTTAAGATCTACAGACTCTCAAGACAACCACTTAAGAAAATCTTGAAGGATTACCTGTACTGAACCAAGGAATTTCAGTTGCTTGACCAATTTTGGGCCTGGGTGAAATGTGGTATGTTCCATCGGGAACTGAAAATGGACATATTACTGCTTATCAAATGCAAATGATTTCCTTTTAAACATAAGACATCACAAGTGGAAAGGAAATTCAAACTGCCTGTGCAGATCATAAACAAAAGACTCAGTGCTAGAAATCTGGCTGAAAGTCATGCTTTTATACAGGTAAAAGACTTTTTGAGTCTGGGAAGATATGTATCATTAGTAAGTCAGCCAAAATCAGAAAAGATGATAAGGCAATGCCTTTTTACATGACTCTTCCGCCTCGTACATGTAGTACTTATTTCTATAAAGAATTGCAAGAAGAAGAAAAATGGCTGGAAAATTAAAACCAGCAATATTTTGTACATGCACTGGACTGTAACTAACAAACGAACATGACAAAGATATATTAAGGTATTTCTGTTGATTAAAGTGTAGGTTTAGCCATACAGCAAAAGCAGAGAAAGTAAAGATTGATGAAAAATAAACTAACGTAATATTCTCATTACCCAAAGATATTTTGGACCCATCAACAACATGAACTGTAACAAGGTTAATTGATCCCAGGTGTGTTGCCCTTGGAGCTATAAAAAATAAACCATTGTTCTGTGAGAAGGGAAATTAAAGAAGCTGGATTTCATGAAGGATCTGTCTCCATTGTTTCCTAAAAACCTATCTGCACATCTGCTAGGACCATTTTAACAGACACGAGACAGACACGTTCTGATTAGTCTGGATGTATTTTCATGCTGACAACCAGACAGTGCAACTATTCTGCTGGGCCCCCACTGACTTCAAAACACTTGCCCTAAACCTGGAGTTCTGACAGTCCTTGGTTTTTCTCATATTTGTTGTATTAACATAGACTTCCCCAAAAATTTCTAGAAGTTTTCAGTAATGTATTCATTTTTCAGACCTCACTCAAATTTGAATGAATTAATGGAAAGGTCTCTAAGTTATTGGATGAGAAGGACAGACTGGCAGGCAGAGGCACACACTACATAGCTCTTTGTCTTTCAGAAATAAATTTAAAATATGGAAGCTGGAAAATAACCTACTTACTAGCACAAGGAGCAGTGGCTAAAAAGTGCCACTTATATTTAACAGTAAACATTTGTTTACAGTTTTTCCTAACAGTAGCATAGACACCACCATAGTAATTTAAACTTTAAAAGGCAAAAAATAAATCTCTAAATTCTATTCTCTAAAATTCTTTCCCTAAAACTAAATTTGTAGTGGTACCAAAAGATGGCACTTGTTAACTATGACACAATTGGAAATAGCTCTTCTTCAACTGAGACTTAGAATCTAACTTGGCTATTGAATAGCCTTTCAAAATATGGTATTTAGAAAAAAAATCTTTTTCCTGGACTGTTTAGTTTGATGTTCACAGCAATATATATGTACATATGGTATATATACAGATAGAATATGGTTCTTGAATTAATAAGGTCTCTGCTCAAAATCTTTTTGTCTATATAAAATGGACAAGGAGAAAGAAGTGGGGGGAAAATTACTAAAGTATTCATTAAACTATTTGCCTAAAACTAAAATTTTATCAGTTCAGAGGTTAGATCAGAGAGGAAGAAAGACCAGGAGCTGCTCCTATAGCCATGTAGTCCCTCCTCTCCTAATTATATTTTTCTTCTGTTACCTTCCTACTTAGCAATTTTTATTGAAATTGTTCACCCCATGGTAAAGCTGAGGTATTGCCACTCTTCACTATAGCTGTGCATCCCTGAGTCTACCATGGTTACTGCAAAAATCACTGGTCTTGAAGGTACTTATACTCTCAGCATCTAAATATCTTGGACTGAGACTCTGTAACCCGAGCTTCAAAAGTACTTGAGAAATTGAATCAAAAGTATTTAGTAATAAGAGCATGGGTAATAAAATACTCCAGAAGAAAAGAACTTTGTGAATATGACCACAGAAATATATTTTTATTAAAATTAATTGAATTTCTCGCATTTTTTGATGGCTACTAAATCCATCCATCTGCTTTCATGGAAATTGATGCAATTCTTAGGTATTCACTTTGATAGAATTTATGAACAAACACTCAGCTGAACAATGATACGAATTTCTGCCTACTTATTATGCATGCCCCACGACCCCAGAACTCAGTGACAGCAGAAATGTAACTAATGCAGTGCCAAAATAACACTTCTAAAGTTACAAACTGTAAATTACCAGGTTTAGTTTGTGGTACTTCTGGCCTGACAGATGTTTTGGATTTGGAAGGAATGAGCAGTGTTTCTTTTGGAGCTGAAAGAAAAGGAAAAACATTATTATTGTATTCTTCAGGAGTCATGATCCAATGCCATATTTAGCCCACAGAAAATGCATGCCTCAAATGCCTGAAAAAAAAAGACAATAACAATTCCATGGCTTTCTGGAACCTGAAAAAAAATGGCTATCCAAAACACAGAAAAGTCCCAGCATTGTGCTGTAGGATAAGTTGAGTTAGTGGCTAAAATTCCTGCTCTAAAAGAAAAATTAGGCCACTGAGTTTGGTTGGAGATCTGACAGACTTCTGTCCAGACATAAGCTGTAGGCTATTTTTACTTTACTTCAAAAAATAGAAATGAGAATCCTCTGTACTAAGATACATGCGTGTGGCAGCAGAGTGAAGGATAGTGGAATGGTGTTATGTAAATATCACACTGGAGCATGTTCTCTAGAAGTTTCTCCACTGAAAAATTAGAAATACCTGCATCTTAACGTTAAGGAAACTTATTTACCCATTGTTGCCCTTGAACGACCAGTGGCAGTAGAAGATTTTGTAATAATTGGTTGTGGAGTTGTCTGACGTATTGCTGTTAAGGAGAAAATGTGAAAAATCTTAGAATATTTATCTGTAATAGAAACAAAGCAGCATTTGCTAAAACCTGCAAAATGCCCCAGACTAAGGACTAGCAGAATATGTTGAAAATCAACTGCTGACAGATATAATTATCTTTATCTTAACTTCTGCTATACATTCCTTTTATACCAAAAAAAGTGAAGTCACACAGCCCTCCATAACTATTTTTAAAGCTACTTTCATTTCAGTACAGCAGACAATGTCTGTTGCTAACTGTTCAAGCCCATTGTAAAGGAGTTCTGCTGCATTTCAAGAAAAGTTTTAAAAAAAAATTGCTCACGGAGGAGCACCCAAGATTACCAGGAAGTAATTATAGGCTGCTTAGCCACTGAAATTTGTCGATACCCACAGTACTACATTTCAGTCTTCTTTTGCTATTTGCAACAGAAAGAGGAAAAACATTATATATATTATACATATCCTATTATTATTTGTAGTGTAGTTTTGGCATATTTTGGATTGATTATCTGAAGTGTAATGCATTTGTTTCACCACAAAACTGGCTATGAATAATTCCATTAAGAAGCACAAAACCTGAAACTTGGGGAAAGAATGATTAAACACAAAATTAAAAGAATGACTCCATTACCAGGTTTGGTGTATGGCACTCTTGGTTTTTCAGTTGTTTTTCGTTTGGTATGAATGAACTGTTTTTCAGTTGGAGCTGGAATAAAAACAAACAGTACCCAGAACAATAATTGAAAAAACATACTGCTTTTCACAGCACACAAGGAACATAAGTGTGATCTGATCTGGAATAAGGCAAATCATGTAAGAATTAAGCTGAAAATAACTCAGTTGGAATTCCTGCAAAGAAAGGAAAACAAGTTAAATGGCCACTTACACAAGAAGAGTTCTAAAAAAATATATACAAATTTGTAGCTTTGCATCAAGCAGAGTAAAACACAGTCATTAATGTCATCATACTGTAATAGGACAAAAACAGACAGTGGCAACCTATGTCTTCCTCATCTGCCACACATGAGTATCTGAGGACAGGATTTCTTTTTCAGTGGAACATTTGTATCAAACGATTTCTAAATTAAATTATTTTCTTCTTATGTGGGAATAATTCAATATTGTTATCTTCATATTATTCGGATAAAAAAACCCCTTGCAAGTAAAAGAAGTAATCATCTACTGGAAAAGGTTATCTTAGCACTTTTTAGTCTTGCACCAGTGTGAGAGGTCAAAAATTACCCGCCTTAGCCTGTGCATTTTTCATCCCCTTACTCTGAGGAAACATTTTCTGCATGTGAATCTTACTCAGGTAGCTCAGGTGTTTACAACAGGGCACATACTTCATAAAGCTACATGAACGGGTACTGAATGAATACTAACCTAAGTACCATTGCATACAGGGAAGATATATTAAAATAGAAGCATGGTTAAGGGCAGTTTTAATTTCCTCTTCCTCAAAAAGAAAACAAAACATAGTTTGAAGATTATAAAATGCCTATTAATATTTCGTTCTCAGAAAATATATACCATTTAATTCTCAGAAAGTCACGGTCAAGATCTGTCCCTAAAACTGGGGACAGAAAACTGATTGAACAAAGTTTGCTCAAGCAATGCTCCTGCTCCCTGATCCTGCTTGGATTCAGTGACTCTTTCTTGGTCCACATCTGACAATTAAGTTAAGAAGAAAGAACACTCAGCTAAGGTTTCATATATTTAAGCAAGTTTTCCCAACATGGATAACTAGAAGTAAGCAGAGAGGATGGTTTTAAGAACTAGAGTTGGATTTAGACCAACACATAGCTGGTCTGGACTTCATGCTGTTGTTGATATATTAGAATTTTCTTCTGTACAATTAAACGATTAGGAGTGAAGAAGAAGAGTATTTTAGAATGAAATTATCCACAATTTGCATGAAGAACAGGGGATTAACTCAGTTGGTTAGAGCATTGTTCTAATAATGCAAGGGTTGTGATGGGCCAGTTTACTTCAGAGTTGGACTCAATGATCCTTGTGAGTCCCTTCCAATTCAGAATATTCTTGATTCTGTGAAGAATCACTATCTGCTCTTTAAATAAAGTCCCCTTTTACTGGAAAATCGATAACATCTGGAGGAATTGCATCATCCTGACTGGAAAGGCTAGAAGACCAGGAAAGGAACCTTTGAAAGTAAATGAACTCATGCATTATTACCCTTATCAGAACCGAAGAGCAAGTATTATCTACAAGTAGAGCAAAATTTCATTATTAGCTTTTAATAAAATATAATGAGCTCTCTCTAAGATGATATTCTCCAAAAAGAGTGGAAAATAGATTATTTATGAAATAAGAGTTACCAAATGGTGCCTTTGTTCTTTCAGGAATACGAGGAATCATAGTAGTATCTGGTTCATCAAAGGTTGGAAGAATCTCTGTTGGAAAAAATGTCAATAAATGGTCTGAATAATGAAAGGAATCTCCCTTTCCTTCCCTCCTTAAAAAGACCTTTCAGCATTCTACTGTTTACAACAGAAAAAGGATGTTTTAAAAGAGCAATGGGCATTTACCCTCAGAAATTTATGGTTAAGAAACAACAGTAACAACCCTTCAGTGAAATCACTGATTATATTACATAGGCCAGTTGGATTTATGATGGGCAGTCACCTAATCAAAAGGTAATTGAAGGGAATCCTCACTCTAATCTGGGTGAAAATGCGTGTATAAAGAAAAAGCAATGCAACAGCATTAAGAGGTCTCTCTCATAAGAGCTTCAAAAACATGAACTACTAAAGAGTGTTGCTCAGATTCAAGCTGCAAATAACTTTTTATCCTTGATTAAAACATATAGGTTGATACTATTTCTTCTGTTAATATCTGCATAAGATGAAAAAAAAAGTCTTGAATTGTTGAAGTTTCCATCAGATTTAATTGCATCCCTGCAGAGGTTTCTTAAGCTAGAGCAATACCCAGGTAACAGCAGATGCACGGATGGCTATCCCCCCCACTGCCACCCCACAAAACAATTGTTCAATTTTCCACTGCAGCTTCACAAAACACCAGATAATTTACCAGGCTTCCTGTACGGAGCATCCGGGATGGGAGTTGCTCTAGGTTTAAAAGGAATATGTTGTGGTTCTTTAAGAGCTGAAAGAAAAGATCTGTTATAAGGGTTTGTACTTCGATGAAATTAGACAGGTTTATCGCACAGGTACTGCGCGTCTCATGCTTGCAAAGAAAAACAATCCCTGCATGACAGGCTGAAAAACTGAGTGTCAGACACAGACAAGAATTCAAGGGAAAACAAAATCCTGAATGAAAACATGGGTGGAAAATTAATCGGGTAAGCACAATCTGGAGTCAAGCAACAAGACCTGAAAGAACACGGATAACTACAGGGAATATATTTCCATCTGTATCTCAGAACCCGTAACTGCAATACCCGTGGCGTGCTGGTCTCCTGCAAGTGTCAAAGGAATTACAACGTGTGCCAGGGAGAGAAATTTTCTGTGAAGACAACAAACTAGCTAGGAATCTTTCAATATCTGCAACAGAGTAGAATGTAGTTCAATTAGTAGAAAAGAAAACAAACCACAAACAGATCAGGTGAAAAACAGACTAATGATATATAAGCATTGGCCCAAGGAGCAGTGAAAAAATAATAATGACCAGCTCAAGGTAGCAAATTTACCTGCTGCTGTCTTTTGTTGTTCAACAGTAAATGTACTAGCTGCCAAAACTTCATAAAAACAAGAAGATACACGGAGTTAGTGGTAAGTATAAGTTAGCGGTAAAAATACTCCCTTTAACGTGACTGCTTTGTTTTCAATTTGGAACACATTCTTTTTTTTTCTTAAAAAAAAAAAGTTCTTTGTAAAATTAGTGCATATACACTCACTCAAACTAACGTTCAATGGATATTTTCAGAACTGTTAGAAGTTACAGAGGTTTGGCAGTTCATTAGTATGTAAATCCCTTTTAAGTTTATTTTTAAGGATGAAATTCTGTTACCAGATCACACAAACCTATGACTGGTTTGAGTTACAGATACTTAGAGTCATACACGAAGGCCCTCAAATAGGTTTTTCTCTAAGCACCTTTTGACAGGGATAAAAGAGATGCAATTTCTTTCAACTACTGATAATGTTTGTATGTTGTCTACTCTGCTGTACAGATTATTCATCAGAGATAGATGTCATGTGGCCAAAAAGCAGAGGAAAATACTAAAACTCAAGACATTAAAAAGAGAAATCAGCTCTATTTTGATTTAAACACCTATTTAATGATCATTAGAGAATGTATTTGTAATATGAAGAGATGTCAATCAACACTCAATTCACTGAGGAAGGACAACCCAAAAGAACCCCTGGATATTCAAGCACAACAAAACAACAATGTATGTACCAGGTTTTGTGTGTGGTACATCTGGACTTGGTGATGCCCTGGGCTTGGAAGGGACTCGTCGACTTTCTTTTGGACCTGTGGAAATGAGCAAAGTTTTGAATTTGTTACTGAGGATGATGATTCTTGGACCTGTGAAGACGTGCAAAGTTCTGAACGCATTGTTGAGGATGATGATTCAACATATGTCTTTTGATTTCTCTGAGAGAAGATTCACTTTCTGCTAAGACATTTTTAAAGGAATATTTCTGTCATTTGAAAATAATCCCAAAGAGATCTCCTGTTAGTGCAATCAATACTGTGTCAGTGCAGAGAAATAAAGACAAAGTGACTGTTACAGTGCAGTGTCACATGAACTCTCCACTCCTAACAGCATTAACAAACAGAGCTTTCTGCAGAGTAAACTGCTGTAGTTCTAACACTTCCTAGTTGTACTTTTCAAGTGTTTCATATTCCAAAAACCTTCTGCTCATTTAAATCAACTCTGCATTAAAAAAAAAAAAATTTCCTCAGCAAAGCAGTCAAAGCAGAAGAAACATGGAAATTTACCACTAATTTTCAGATGGACAGAGCTATTTCCAAAGTTTTGGGAACAGGAAAGTATTGTAATTTTACACTTTTAAACAAGTGACTCAAAATTACAAATATTTCTGTCACATTCTAAGGAAATCAAGATGCAGATTTTCCTGTGTGCAAGGGCTCAAGATGAGCGTTAACCCACGTATCTCCATCATTGTGTGTCATTGACATATATAAATATCCAGCTGATTATCTTGTTCCATGACAGCTGTACAGCAAAATTTGATTATGACAGCGAAGCACAGCCTATTCAATAAATATCTCTGTATCTTCAGAGAACTCCTCAATTTTGAAAATTTTCAAAGTGATGAAACTTTCATGCATTAAAGGGAAAAATATTGATAAGCTTACTTGCTCTAGTTGGAGGAACACGTGGACTGGGTGATGTTTTAGGTTTGGAAGGCCTATGATATGTATCTTTGGAAGCTGAAAGAAAGAAACTGGGTTAAGCATTATTAAAGTAATAAGTAGCTTCAAATACAAATACACTGCTCTGTAATGGGTGTTGTCCTGGAATGATCCACAGTATAAAATTCAAGTGACAAAAATGCCTTAGTCAAATGGATCTGCCTCAAGCAATAGCATGACTCAGGATCAATGAAGTTATTGTGTTCTGACAGTGAAATTGAGGTTTGAGTGCAACAGAATTCTTTTTCAGTCCTCTGTGAAGGACTGAATTTCATTTTATAAAACTGGAGGGGAAGGGAAGCAGAGAAAGAAATCTTTCAGGATGCAGATCTGCCCATCCAAACCATAGGACCACCTGAAATTGTGCCACCTCCACAGGACGACTGAAAACATAAAATTAGAGTCCTGTTCTGATCTGCCTTCTGCCTCTCAACATTAAATTTTGAAGGAAATTGCCCTATCTTACATGCATAACAACTTGAAAGAAATAAGGATTCTCCTCAATTGTTTCATAGAAAATAAGAAGAGATAGAGAACCTTGACTGTCAAATTATTAAGGAACATGCAAAGAAAGATGACAAATTTTTGCAGATCTGCTTTTAATGATTTGTGCTGAAGAAGAAAGACAATGTGACCATTCAAAAAAGAAAGCATCATTACCTATTGTTGCCTTTAGTTTCTCAGTTCTAAACCTAATTGTTTCCAGGACTGCATTAGCATAATAAAACAACAAAACCAAAGTATTACCAAGAACAGTCAAAATGTTACAATCGCTGTCTCCACAATAATCATACCATCCCTGCTAGGGCTGATGACAGATAGTCACTCCTCCCTGAAACTCAACATCGATGTATTATGTTCCTCAGAACTGCCTCCAGTTCAAGGTAACAGCTCTAATACAGAACAGATCCCAAATATAAACCTGAAGTTTTCGTAAAAACCACAAAGAGATTGTGGGTGCTTTTTTACCTTCAGCTTTGTACATTTTCCTGACTTATTTCAAGGTTTTGTTCCAAGCAACAGGTGCAGACTTACTGGGGAGAAAAGGAACCTTAGTTGTTGCCTCTCTGCCCATCTCTTCACCAATACCATCTAATACTCCAGGTACCTTGGATACTCATACTGGGTCTGGCTGGGATGGAGGTTGTTTTCTTCACAGCAGCGCCTGCAGTACTCTGTTTTGGATTCCTGAGCAAGGTGGTGTTGCTAAAATTCCAATGTTTTAGCTATTGCTGAATACGGCTTGTTACAGCATCCAAGAGTTCTTTGTTTTTCACTCTGCCCCCAGGCAAGAGGGCTGGGCTGGGGGTGGGCAGGATGCTGGGAGAGGACATGGCCAAGACAGCAGAACCACCCTGGCCAAAGGGACATTCCACCTCACACGTCATGCTTAGCAACAAAATTTTCCAAAGCACCCATTGCTCCTAGACTGGCACTGGTCTGCCTGTGGGATGTGGTGCGTGGTTGCTTTGTGTCACTCGGTTTTCTTCCCCCTCTTTTTAGCCTTCCTTATTAAACTGTCTTTATCTTGAACTATGATTTTTTTCCTCTTTTTTTTTTTTTTCTTTTCTCACTTCTGCTCTTCTCGTTCTCTCCCCCAGACCACTGCGGGGTAGAATGAGCAAGAGGTCAGTGTGTGCTTAGTTGCTGGCCTGGGTCAACCCACTACCGTGCCTCACGTCATGCAAGTGTGAGTTGCATAATTTTCTGTCTCCCCTCCTTAATTCTCCTAAGGTTGTATATGAGTATAACAACCCATGTAGACACAATTATAGGAAGTATTACACATTCTTTAATCTCTGAACATCAGAGACATGGAGAAGTGAACAGAAAAGTATGAATGAAAGCTTGTGCCTGAGAAAGAAGAAACAAGCACACACGGTTTGAGAGATACAGAGCAGAATCCTTCCTCTTTGCAATGACACCCCTTGTTTTCACCTTCACTTTGCCAGAACACAAGCAAGTTCACACAAGAAAGACTTATTTTCACTGAGAATTGTACAGAAAACATCCAACGTTGCAGTGATTTAAAATTTAATAAAGACCTGAAGATAGAGATATTCAACTTACCAGGTTGCTTATAAATTCTACGTGTCACTGGATTTTATCCCTCAAGAAATGTTCCAAAACATATGTCCAAGGAATACATATAAATCTGAAGATCCACTGATCACAGTAGAATCCATAAGACACACGTGTCAGTATGAGAAGGTAAAGAAACAATGAACTTACCAGGTCTTGTTTGTGGCACCTCTGGGCTTGGTGATGTTCTGGGTTTGGAAGGAACACCCTGTGGTTCTCTTGGAACTGAAAAAAAAAAAAGCAGCAACTACAGCAACTATTAGAATTTTTTGAGAACTGATACTGACAGAAAGCATAATATTTAAAAAGAACACATGCCTTTGGGACCCTTTGGAAACACAAAAAGCTTAAGTGATGGAGAAATATGAATGCTTGGTACATAACAAACCCCAGTGCTGATGGAAAACCTCTGTAAGAGGATAATATAAAACAAGACCAGTATGGTTGGACAATATAAAAGGTGAAGCAGCACATGATGGAAACTGAGTATAGAGACAAGCAGTTAAAGGCAGGTTGTGGTGCTTCCATCTGCTTTACTGAACATATTTGTGTGAGAAAAAAAACAGAAAAAGACGATTATGAATTGTTAGTGTAAAATCACCAAACCCCCCATTACAGGATGAACTTTAATAGTAAAAAAATTATGAGAGTGGAGTGCAATGAAGAAGTGCTTGTGGTGCTCAGTGAGAAAAAAGCTAAATGTGATGGTCCCCAGGTGATTTACCCTGTAGGTAAAACTGTTACCTATTGTTGGTTTTAGCTGATCAGTTCTAAGTGTTATAGATTCCAGGACTGTATCAGAAACAAAACAGAAAAGATGTTTTGAAAGTTGCAAACTTACAATTAGCACTACTTGCTTAGCAATTGCATTCTGAATCGTATACTTTGCGTACTGCCTCTTACAGAAGCAGTTGTATTAAAAGAAGTACCTGAGAAAGCAGTGTAATCTTCAACATAGTGTGAGCTTTGTTCTCCCATAGACTTCAATGAAATACCCAAATATTATCACTCTGTTATTCAGAAAATGGCTTTTTAGGGACACCAGTCTCTTCCCTTGGTGATGTGTTTCAAATGCAGTCTATATACACAACTGGAATCAGACAGTACTTGCTTGTTTACTAGACACTGTATTATTAAAGAGTATTATATGGTGTATTGCGTTTAGTCAATCATATAATCCAGCTCCAGACTGGAATGGATCTAAAATAAAACTGGGTGGTTTAGAGCCATAAGGACGTGAAATTGATGGTATCCTTCTCTGTGTCAATTTTTCTGAATGGATTACAATTTTAAAAAAAGGAAGAAATTTCTTTGGATCTTTTAAGATAATCACAAGATAAGTGGATGATGCTGTAGGAAAAGTTCTGTATGTTACGGATTCTTGAAGAAACAGTAAGTTGTTGGTTGGGTTTTTTAAAATTTGTTTGGTTTCTTTTAAACACAGACCAATACAAGCTCATAAAATTTGTGTGACAAAACCGTAAACCATTTTTGAGAAGGCCAGACTATCATAACAATGAAAAATGGCCACAGAGGTAAAAACTGAGTTTATGAGAACTTGCATCTTAAGGTGTAATTTGGAAACAATATTTTCAATATTTTATAATCAGCTGTCATGGTTAAAAATTATGAGAAGACAAGAATTTCGACTGTTTGCTACATGAGGAAATCATATCTAATAGATAACATCAGATTTCAAAAATATTGGTCTATGTCTACAATTTAAAGGTCTTCAATACAATGTTTATTCTTAAATTTTTCAGATTTACCAAAAGATAACATATGTTGATATTTGAGACCCTTGCAATTTTCTGTTGATATTACCAACTGGAGAGCATGGAGCAGAAAGTAATTTTTTCTGCCTACCACTGAATACAACTGCTCTCACATTTAATGACATAAAAATCCAGTATTTTGGAATACAATGTAAAGGATCATTAATGCCAATAAATATTTATAAGCAAATACTACATATGTATGTATAACAGGGCAATTTACTCCCTCATGCAGAAAATCATAATGACATGAAATTAACTAATTGTGGCTTAGAAGGGAACCAGATTTATTCTAACAATGCAAAGCAATGTTGGAAGGAATTATACCCCCCAAGCAGCCTCAGTACACACTTTAATTGCTTGGTATTTGCTTTAGTTAGCAAGGTCAATCTGAGTGTAACAACACCATTCTCATCCTGTTGGCCTGAAGTAGCAGAAGTTTATTCTTTTGCCCAGTGAAAAATGCCTAGCAAATGTTACTCCTGAAAATGGCAAGCAAATCACTGAACAGCACAGAACAGAACAGAACCCCATTATGTTTTAGCTGGCTCAGATAACTAAACAGCTGCTCATAAATACACTTGGATCCAAAATAAACTGTACCAGAAACAATCACAAAGCAGTTTACCATCTTTGGCTTGTGGGATGTGAGGTTTTGGTGAAGTTTTAGGTTTAGAAGGAACACGTTGAGTCTCCTTTGGAGCTGGAAGAGAAAATGTGGGCAATGAGTTGGTCAAATTGCACAGCAATTAGCATCTGACACCAGCTGAACACACAAGCACAGAAACCTCACATCTGCAACTGAGAAGAAAAGAAGTGGGCAAGTCAGGTAAAACTCTCCATGTGTTTACAACAATCTAAGCAAGAAAGTGGAATTTTAGTCATTTTTGAAGCTCAGGTTTTGTTCGTGTTTTTAAAATAAAAACTGGAACAAGCGCAAACAAGCGTAATTATGAGAAAAGTGATTCAGAGCTGCCAGCATAACTTTTTTTTAAAAAGGAGACATTACAGCTGTGAAGAGAGCAATACACCCAACCATTTTGAATGCCAAGCAAGATAATTACCTAGAAGAAAAATGAAGTTAAATGAAACAATCCTGAGGCATAAGGTGACTAACTTCAATGATGCTTGCTGTGATGGAAATAAAGCAAACGCAACAGCTTGCCAAGGAAATACCATTACCTATGGGTATGGGTGACCTTGGTGGTTCAGTTTTAAGTGTAATGGGTTCCAAGACTGCAACAGAAACAGTGTGACAAAGTAAGTAAGGAACACACTCCAAAACCTCAAAATTACTCCAGTGGCAAGTATAAAAGCAGGTACTAACCCAACACCACAGCAATGTGGATCTTCAAACTGGCTTTTAAATCGTGGGCAATTAAAGGTGTTAATGATACAGGTAAAATAAGAAATAAGTTATTGGACAAACTTGATGGCAATAGAAGCGAAAATATGTGGATATAAATCAGTAAATCCAAGAACAAGCAAGACAAGAGATCACAGAGTTTAACTGAGAGACAGCAATGAACACTTGATATACAAAAATGTCAAGACTCCCCAAACTGAACTCTATTACTGCTTGAAAGTAGTGTGCTCACCATGACAAAACAGTTGAAATTTTCCTCTAAAGTGAGCAATTAAGCAGAGGACTAAAAGGCTGCTATTGGTAGAGGCATATTTATGAGTTATCTGAAAAAAACTTAGTTTGATAAAACCTCTTCATTTTTTCTCATATCCACTTACAATTTGGATCACAAAACCAATATATCATACCCTTTTTATTGTCACAAACTATACTAAATGGGAAAGAGAATTACGAGACTGCAGAATCTCTAAAAATTTGTTGTCAATAAAGAAAATATATTAAAATAATATTAATGCATAAATTCTCCCCTCTCCAGGCAGTAACAAATAAAGTAGCATATAGCATACATACACACCTAAAGATAGAACCTGTTCTAAAACCCATATTCACTTATCTCCCAAACCCTGTTATGCATTTACCAATTTTAAAAATGGGCTTCCCAATAAATAACACCATAAAACTTTGATTGCAATTGAGATTGCAATAATACTACAGTATTTATTACATGACTACTAACATTCACAGTATAATATTCTGTAGTATTAATATTGCTGCAAATGAGGAAAAAACCCCAAAACAATGAGTATTAACTTCTACTGACAGTGGCCAGATACTCTACAGAAATCTCAAACCAGTCACTAATTTTTCTAATATTCTCACTACATATAATTCGTTGCAAAGACTCTGCTGTTATTCAAGCTCATCAGTTAACTTTGGAATTCAAATTCAGAATCTTTTCCTACAAAACACTAATTTCTATTTTCAGGTTGCCTTTGAAATCAGTCAGTTCTTTCAAAGAGAAAAACAGCTTCCAATAACAAAAAAGAAATTAAAGTTATTTGTTAGGTCTGCAAACTCTCTTTTTAAGCAATATGGTTTCTTTTTGTATAAGTACTATCCCAAAGAAATGAATGGGTCTTTTCCTCACCTAGAGGAAAAAATGTTGAACTTTTGCTTTTCTTTACTTTCTTCACTAATAACAAGCCTCAAAGTACAGAATTTCAAAAGAAGTGCCTTATAAGATTTAGCTTGAGGTTGATCTTAGAAAAAGATTTGGGCTTCAAATGTGAGGAATGTGTATTTTGGGTACTGGGAAAAGTTTGTTTTGTGAAAACCAGCATTTAAGCTGAAAGTAAATGGTGTCCCATAGAAAATCACACTCGCATTCAGCAATGAAGAAATGAAGTCTAAGAAATGACCCTCAGTCCATATCAATGAATAAACACGGAAAAAGAAACAGTACTATGTGTTTAGTGCTTGAAATATTGTTGTATATGAGCAAAACAACCATTATTATCCATTTAACAAGGGATAATCAAAGAGCTGGATATTCTTTTGCAGTAAAATTAACTTCTCATAGTTTAGTCAAAAGCCAAAGGAAAGAGACTTAAAAAGCAATGCTAAGAAAAGGTTGTTATCCAACATTGACCTCGACAAATCAATGTCATTAGAGGAGTTTTGAGAGTATGTAATGGCGTAGAACTTGTCACAGTTGAAAACTATAACTTTAAGTGATTTGTTGCTAATTAACCAAATCCAACAGATTCTATTTTATAAAATAATTTAAGTAAGGCTTAAAGCTGTCCTTGTCCTGTGAAGTACCATATTTGTAGTCAGCTTAGTCCAGGTTTTAAAGAGCAAAGCTAGACTGCTGCAAACATATTGAAGGCATTCTCAGAATACAATCTGCACAGTAAATGCAAACAGTGATCCAAATTTTCCTTTGAATTAGATATAGCATTTCAGGGCTTACTGCAAAGGACATCGTTCTTCTTAGTCTACATAAAAAAAAGTATATATTAAATACATCACTTAAGATGTATTAGCATACTAAAAAAGGCCACGTATTACTATATATAAAATTTGCTCCTCGTTAAAAAACAAAATTACTTTTTTTTTCTTAAATTGAACACAAGTTTGGATGTAATAATTGAAAATAATAACTGCAGTATTTTCCATACATTTGAGAAATTATCGAGCAATGTCCCACAAAACTCCTTCTGCAGGAATTGTTTAGCAGTGTGAAGTTTAAAATGTTATTTTTAGATTATGTTATTTCTATATTCCATAAAATCTTTATTATTGAAATAATTCTTATTCTTTCTTCTTCTAATGCAAATGAAACTTCTAAGTAAATACCTTTGAAGTGATCTCCTACCTTTTAGAAGACATCTCCATGCTAGAAACATGAAGAAATAATAAAGCACCAAGATTATACTTCCATTTGCTGGGTTTGGACCACACATGAATAAGCCTCCAGGAAATGGTGTTTTCAACTGCACATATTATCAGACCAGTGAAAAGAAGAATGACTAAAGATGACTCATAATCATTACCCTCTGCAGCCTTTGGACGTTCATATGTGTAGGGACTCCTAGTAGTGACTGACACTGGAATGGTTGCTGCTGGAACAAAGAGAATTTTCTTAAGAGAAGTAAAGGTGCATCTATATCTATTTTTGAGCTGCTGGTATGGCTCAGCTGCTCTTGCTTCCCAGCTATAATCCACCTCCTCACAACTCTTCAAATGGAAACTGAGTAAATGATAAATGTACTGAAATTACCCTGTGTGACATTTGCTGCTTTTGGAAAATAAAAAGTGCATTTATGTTACAGGAACACCCTAGGAGAGGAGCTCTCTAAATTGTCATGTTCCTGTTTTACTGAATTTTATTTTTCTCTTTATGGTTGTACACCACTGAAAAGAAACAGTTCCAGAGAACTCCATTTTCTTTGGTAAATCTTTATATTAATATTCCTGGGTTTCTCCCACAGTGATACAAAGGATAGATGTGAAAGGCTTCAGGTGTAAATAACTGTAAAGTCACAGAAGGCAAGGCTGAATATCCCAGCAGATTATCTAGTGCCACTGCACATTAGATCATCAAGTTAACAAGTTTCCCATCTCTATCTAGAGTACTTAATTGGGTTTGAAAGGAACAAACTCCAAGCACCCTGAAAAATATAAAGAACTTTGAAGTCAAACTTGGTAGAATTGTTTGATATTAGCATGACTTTACAAACAGAGTCCATTTTAATTCCTAAATAAATCTAAAATCATTGAGTAATCTTTGTGCTTATCCTTCAAATTTTGCTTCATTTACTCTGTTTTGACCCTTAGCCTCTGTCCCTCCCTACAGATTTTAATTAGGAAAGAAAAAGTGATGGATAAATATTGTATGATGTGTCTCAAACTATATTTTTGGACATAGTAGCAATTTGTCACGTTGTAATTCACAAGCATTTTAAGACTCACAAGCACACTTATTCCAAGGAAGTTACCTTACAATTTTTAAATACAATAAAATCTGAGACCTAACATTTCGAAAACTCTATCATTTTAGAAAGAAAATCACTTTCTTAATTTAAAAGTCTCTATTTCCCCACATGCAGGTTTATGGTGGTTTACCTGGGTGGACTGTGTTTAAATTTAAAAGACTGTATTATTTCGGAATTCTAAATTTTCCCTCTTTTACTTACTGACATTTTTTATAGCTTAGACAGCTCTAATATTTTATATTATTGCCACTATTCTAAGAAGGCAAAATACCCCAAAACATCTTCAGGACAAATAATTTGTGCATTTAAGTAAATGCTCAGAGAGACTGTGGCATCTCAATACCTGGAGATATTTAAAAACTTTTCTGTAAAGAAAATGTTGCAGGGCATTTGGGTGCACAATAGCAAATTCATTATAATTTCCTTTCCTGAAAAATGGAGAATGTTTAGAGAGAGGTATTCATGCTAACAATAGTAAAAGTGAGGACAATGGCTGGGCTTGATCACATTGGCAACAAAACCTTTTTTTTTTTTCATGCAGGCAACAGATTGAGTTACCCAAATACCAAGAAACAGAATGAAACTGTGAACTTTCACTAGAATGTACAGTCTGTTAGTTGGCAAAACTGAAAATCGTTCAAATGTTTGGGGTTTTTTAAATGAAGCTTTTTTCCTCCACTGCCAAAAAAGACAAATTACCAGAAACAGCACAAAAATAATATTAATAATGAGATCCAAAATTAATTGTTTGAGCCAAAGGCAGTTATTAGTAAGTCATTGATAAAATATGAATTTGGCACATACTGTTCATGATTTTGATTCACTGTTAGGGAAAAGTGACAATCACCATCACCACACAAGTTTCTAATTGAAGCTGAACTTACAAGTGATGCTGGAACACAGACAGGCTCCTGCTCTTGGACTATCTTGCCAGCTACCCAAAAAACCCAGCTCATCCTCATGCTCTGCATATTTTCTGCCTCAAATAATATTTTTTGAACAAGAAGATCATCATTTGTCACATCAGAACACGTGCCAGTTTCACAAATACCTATTTAGAAGAGAATCACGACAAGCTTTATCGAGATCAAAAAGTGTATTTTAGGATTCTACCTGATTGATTCGTGAGACCACTACTTGGAAAGAAAAACCAGAGGTGTGTGTACTAATATGGAACCATGCCACTTGTTTTTGTAGGCATATAGAAACTTGCTGTAGAGCCAATCAGTGTGGAAACACCAGGGTAAAACCTTGCTCTTGGCAGTCCCAGAGCATAAAAAAAATTAATGCAACAGTTTCCAAATGAGTTGCTTTTTTTCTCAGTCGTTTCAAAAAATAACATGCACGACTCAGATCTATATTCAGATATAGACATCTACAGCAGATTCAAAAGTAATGATTCTTGTAATACAATACTGGATTTCCTACACTAAAAATTACGCAGGAGCTATAATGAGCATGAAAAACTAATTATACATTATTTTGAGACAATTCCAAGTCATAAGTGCCATTCCTTTAACAAGCTTCACAGGGAATAATTTGGTCTGAAGAGAGTTAATTTCTTTTTATGAGCAAAAAATAATTTGCAGGGAATCTGGAAAGAATTTAATAAAATTGTCTGATCTCTTCCAGCATTGAGTAATATATTCTTACAATAAACAATTATGCAATTTCAAGCTTTCTAATTTCATTATAAACCATGTAACACTAGAAATATTTTTACAACTGTATTTATTTATTCTTCAGGTCCAGAAAATGCCAGGTGTGTTTTATTCTCTGCCATACATCATAGACCAAATTTAACCTCAGTGTGAAGGTGCTATTTCATTTGGGATCATAAAATATGTCTTTACTGAAATCCACAACAAAATTCCACTCTTACTTTCACAGTTTCAGGTAAGTCTACATATGCAGTAATGATCACTGAACCAATACAAATCCTATGGTTCTATGTAAGATGCTATAACCATCAGCAAAACAGTAGAATTTGCATTTTCTGGACCCTATGCTGAACTAAGTTGGAAAGCTTGTTATTTCAAAATTAAAAGCAGGAAAACAATTTGCTTTGATGTCAGGCTGCGTGAGTTGCTGACTTGGGATGCAAAAGTTAAAAGATTTCTTGCTTTGCTTTTTTTTTTTTTTTTGATCCAATACAAATATATTATTCCTCAAAGAGGAATTCCTCACCCTTCTGATGATTATGCACCGAACTTCACATTCACACAGAAGAAATTTGAGCTAAAATGCACTACTTAAATGATACACTATAACAAATGTTTGCTATGGAAATTAGTTACCCGGTTTAGTTCGTGGCTTTTTGGGTCTGGCAGATGGTCTAGGTTTAGATGCAGAAGTAGTGAGTTTTGCTTCTTTAGGAGCTGAAAGAAATATACTGGATTATAAGTTTATGCTTTCCACTGTATCACAAAAAAAATCAAATGAGGCGATGGATGGCTACTGGGAACAAAAGCAAATGGTAGAATCAGACATGCCAAGAAGACTTCTCAAAAATCTTCCTAAGACTCCACTACTCCAGCAAAATCTCTGTTTGGTCTTCATTGTAAAAGTGAGCAATTGCAATTAAATATGCAATTGAAGTTTGCAATCACATCTGAATGTTCCCCTCAATAGGTTAGCAAATTAATGTTTGCAAGATACCTAAGAGATAAAACAATAATGGTTTTTATCCTTTTGAATTCCAGGTCAATTTTAAGCCATCAGAAGACATATACAGATGAAATATACAAGTGTCCTCAATTTTTGGCACAGTAAAGAAATTACTGGCAAACAGCTGGAAAAACATGGAATCAATTTAAAAAAAAGTGGCACTGCTTCATAACTGCAGTCATTGAATTCTCCTAATAGAATAGAAGTAGCATCATGTAAATGGTAAAAATTAAGAACAATGAGTCCTATAAACCCTTTTTTCACCAAATATGCACGGGCTGAAACTGTAATTAGCTAATCTGTCTGTTAGTCTGACTTCAGATAAAGTGTAAACTCAGTTTCAGGCAGAAGTCAGTAACTTTGCACATTTTTAAAAAGCCGTGCTATGAGACTGCCTTCCAATAAAATGTTTCATAGCAATTGACACAGTGGAAAAGTGTTTGATGCTTACAGAAAGAACAGAGCAGCGTGAGCCATGAAGTGACTGAGAGGTGTTTTTCAAGCCAAAACGACATTCAGAAGGATTCATAAAACAGTGGAATTAACACGTTAACCTAGTACCACAGGAATCCTTCACTGAGACTTCTGGGATTAACATCCACAATACTACCTTTACACTTGGCATTTCAATTGTATTTCCAGTGAGTTTTTCAAGTAAAGGGTGTTGATGTACGCAGAAAAGCACTCAGCAAAATGGAAGACAAAAATTTTTGCTGTACTATGGAACTAGCAAAACTGCATTAAAAAAATGGTTTCTTTTCCTCCTAAATTTAGAAAAACTTTTCTAAATGCTTATCTCCTAACTTTTTTCCTCTTTCAGAGAAATAGATTAAATACAGCAAAAACTATGAGATAAAGCAACAGAGTACAACCTGTGGCTTGGACTGCAAAGAGTGACCAACAGCTACAGAAACATGTATTACCTAGGGTTGCTTTTGGTTGTTCAACAGTCTGAGAAGTTTTAGGCTCCAAAAGTGGTGGTTTAGGGGCTAGAAAAGAAAAATTCAAGTGTAATCAAACCAATCAGTAGATGCATCAACACGAAGCCAGAAGTGTTATTATTCCAATAGTTCAGGGGAGTTGTTTTTTAAACACTCTGGATCAGCCTTGCTCTTGTGTGTAACACCTTACACTCCTTTTAGCTTTGTTTCCTATGAAATTGCACACTGAATGATTGTGTGAGAGACTGCTTCTAAGGCTCCTTCCCCATATTCATGTTCTCAAGACATTTTTGATCCCATATGTGATTCAATCAGCAAATAAATTTCCCTTCTGTTATGGGAGAATAGTGAGAAAGGAAAGATGAAGAATAAAAGAATGTAGTCTGTAATGAACACCAGAGAATCTATATGGAAGGAAACTTCTAAAGGCCAAAGTTTTGCTGAAAATCCTAAATCAGTACCTGCAGTTAATTGTAAGAGAGAGTAAGACAATAAAGGCAGCTCCTGTTTTTTACTGATGTGTCTGTTTATAAGACATGAGAACAGAAACATTTTAGGTCTCGAGTAATCCACAGCATAATACTTACTGGTCCAGTACCTGAATCACTAAAGTATGCAAATTAATTTCCCCTAATCCCAAACCCGAAAAAAATTAGTAGAGTCTGTTTTTTTGATCAAAAGGCAGAAAATACATGACACAATGATAATGTTCCTATGGTATTAGTAAAGATGTTATCTTTGCCATAGTATATCTGTGTGAAAATGGGAGATGGAGAGTGGGAAAGGAGATTATAAAAATAATAATCATATTTACTGCTTATAGGAGTGGTATTAAAACACCCTTGTGCCATCCAGAAATTTTTTATCCATTCCAGTCCTGTAAAAGGGTTACAACACTAGAGAACTGGTCTATATTTTTATCACTGGAACCAAATGCATAAAACTGATGAGCTTAACTCTCATTAAGTTAATGAGAGTTAATGACCAATTTTAGAATGATGAGTTAGTCAGGATGCTCATGTACTGGATAGCTCCTGTCCTTTTTAGAAGTTTTGCTTAGATATTTTTAGAGAACATATCTCTCTGCATACCAACTTATGAAAATGATGTGCACAATTACCAGGTTTCACATGTTGTACTTCTGGGGTAGCAGATGGTTTCGGTTTAGAAGGAATAAGTGGTATTTCTTTTGGAGCTGAAAGAAAGAGCTCAGTTTGCAATGAAAAATTTTTTAAAAAGTATTTCCCGCAACAAACAGCACATGTCACGAGTTTATATTGAAGACAACTTAGTATGGAATGTCAAAGTCAGCTGATGAAATCAGATTTTGAAGTGTGGAATGGAGATGATACTGAAATGCTGTGAACTGATCAGAAATAAGATTCTGTGAGTCCAAAACAATTAAAATTTCCATTCTGAAAGCTTTACATACCACATACAATCAGCACATGCGTGTGCATTGGGAGTAAAAGAGATAGAACACTAATAGAAGGATGATGGTGTTTTATCATGCAAGAGACAAGTTTTACTTCTCTGAGACAGTAAATCCACCCAGAACCTTGTTCTCACACACAGATACATCAAGAACAATCAATATAATGATGATGGAAGAACAAGACTCTCTAACCAGGAAAAAGAATGATTATGCATGTGAAATGACATGTGGAAGGAATGCATTCATATGGGATGGAGTGCTCAAAACAAACACAGAGTTTTTCACTGAGTGAAAACAACATTACCTAATGTTACCCTTGGCCATTGAAAAGGACGAGAAGTTTTAGGTGTGAAAGATTCCAGAATGGATTCACTTGTTGCTGCTGGAAGAAATGATGACAGTCATAAGAGAGAAAAGAGCTAATGAAAGAAACTCTTCCTTCATAAGCAAAAATTGTCCTTGCAAGAACAACAAATATTTCACTAATGCTTGGACATTTGTCAGTCTAGTATGCATTACGGAGAAATTCAGAACTGCACAGAACTCCAGTCACTATAAATCAGTGCTTCTGTAACGTGCAAAAATTCTGAATATTTATTTCCTCCTGCCTTCATTGCAACTGGTCTGGATCTCAATCATTGCCTAGTAAGATTTTAAGTAGAGCTTTTGCACATTTTGAGCTTTGGTCCAATACTTAATGGAGATGGTACTGTGTAAAATGTAGATATTTAATGAAAAGGACATGTTGAACAATCAATTAGTCACACATTAAAACATATAAAATTTGGAATAGAAAGCTGACAACAGATCCAGCTGTGGTTTCAGTCCAAAACCACTGAGTGTCTGTAACTGTTAACCAATTTCATGCTGTTAAGGATGCACTAGTGTTAACATTTTTAATGAAGCTACAATAATAAAATGCAACCTATTGTTCACATCACAGTGTTGTCATCAGAACTACTGTACAAACATGGTTTTCTCAATTATCCATGTGGCATATTTTTCAAAATACTGAATCGTGTGACCGTGAGGTGCCATATGCATTGTAACTGTGAGAAAATACCAAGTTCAAACATTAGCAGCAACATACATTCAAAATCAGCTGTTAGGGGCTAATCCAGATCTGCACTGAAAATAACAGCAGTCTATTGATTTCAGCTGAGTTTTAGAGCATGCCTTGAGCTACTGAATTAAGAACTAGGTAGAGATTATTGTACCTGGTCCAGCATCTGCTATTTCAGGCATACTAGGTGCCACAGGACTTGAAAGAACAGGCTGAATACCACTGAAAACTATAAAAAAACCGTGTCACGTTATTTATGATTATTAATTCTACACACAGATTTTATTGGTCATAGCGAAACAACCAAAAAACGTGATAGGTTATACCACACCTAACCTGCAGTTCCCCATAAGCACACCTTACCTCAGGAATGAGCAGTACTGGTTTAGAGTGTGTGCTGAGCATAGTGCTTAAAGTGAGAACTAAAACTAAATTGTCAGCCGACCAAAGCTAATATTGCTTTGGCTCACATGGTCCACATTGCTTAAAACGACCCAGAAAATACAAAGATAAAAACTTCCAACACCACAATTATAAAGCACTCAACCCCCCCCAAAAAAACCTATAAAAACTGAAAAGAATTGCAAGTATATTTCCACAAAAAAGCACCTGCCTTAGTTCTCTTCAGTACTTTGTTTTGTGTCAATATTTTTTTAGTGAATTTTAATGTCATATAATCTGTCATACACACATGAAAAACAAGGGTAAAGTTTAAAAAATCACTAAACAGCAAAAGAATAGTAAGAAAGAAGCTTCCTATGCTGGCAAGACAATATTTGGTATAAAAAGATGTGTTCCATCTGAGCATATAACAATTAAGCTTGTAAGAAAACAATAAGTAATTTTAGAATTCTTATTAAGATTTAGGCAGTAGTAGTAGTAGCATTAAACCAAGTTTACTTCATGTAAGTATATCTCAAAACAGCCCAAGAAGCTTTTTGAGAAGCGAATGTGAAATCAGAATCACTACCAGTTGAGTTTCTCAGCAGAAAGCACAAGCTCTCATGTAAAAAAGGGTGCTTTGGGTGTTTACACTAATGATCATGACTCACACAGAAGACAACACGGAATATGATCAAAATATCTAGGATTAATAAAATTTCAAAAATGGCTGTCCAAACACCAAAAGGGGTTTAACTGAAAAGCTAATGCATTACTATTACCCACAGTTGTTGTTAGCAAAAGAGGTGTGCTGAAAAGTGGAGGCATAGATTTTTCCAGGTTAGCTGAACTTGTAACCGTGGAAAAATGTAAATATCCCTGAGATAGATTCATATTGATGCAGGTGTAGCAAGGGAGGCAAAAATCAGGAAAAGAAAGATTGCTTTACATTGCTTTGCAAGATGCCAACACCAGTACAACAGAGTTTCATAAACTTCTAACTTGAAAAGAAAGTAATAAAACCTCAAAAAACCTCAAAATTTTGAAGATTTCACATGTACGTAATAGACAGTTCCTGACAGGAACTGCAGTCCCCCTAAAAGCAGATTTACCAACAGGAGGCAATTGATCTGTGCACATGTAACGTGAAAAAACCCGTGCTTTTGGTTTCCCTGCACCCGTAGAAAGAGACCTATGTACTTTAAATGCATGCAAATATGAATTTGTACAACCAGGTATTTCTAACGCCAAAGCTTTGCATGTTTCAATATAGCAAAAGTCAGTAATTTGAGTTACGGGTTTTAACTTACTACACATCATGCAGTTTGTCATTTGTGATATTTTATCTGACATAATATAAATTAACACAACTTTTGTGATATATTGAAGAGACAGGCTGAGGCAGAAAATCTAAAATAAAACTGTTGAAATATTGACTGCCAGGTTTAGGACAAATTTCCTTCTTCTCTCTTGCACATTCATACCTTTGTAATGAATACAAATATATTCTTGAATACCAGTGACCCCAGTAATAAAAGTTTCAAGGTGAAATAGCAACATAACCTGAAAAAAAGTCTTATGAATAGAGAAAACTGCAAAATATTGTGTATGATAAGGCTAACAGAAAATCCCCCATGGTGGAATGCCCCAGTCAAGAATATATCTTTATAACTGATAATGAACCCATCTAGCTATTGGTCCTATTGCTCCTAATCTATTCAACACCTTAAAACCACACAAAAAAATTATAAATTCTTGCGGTTTATTTTGTATTTGATCCTATAAAACAAAATATCATCATGTAATTATAGAGCCTAACTATCAGACACTGCAAACAAAATTCTACTTCAAACACCAAGCAATCAGAGCAAATAGCCTCTTAACTGTAACATCCTTGATGCAAAACCAAATACTTAGCAATGGAAGTGTCATAAATACAATTTACCAGTCTCTGTTTTTGATATTTCTGCAGATGCAGAAGTTTGGGACAGGAAACTAATATGATTAGAGTCCAGTGAAGCTGGAAAAAGAACAGCAAAACCAAAACAAAACATTTTTTGACATCATCTGAACATATAGATGGAACAGGTTTCAAGACATTAATAAGAAACTAGGGATTTGGGAAAGGAAAACATCTCAAATGAACATGCCATGGATTTCCTAAAGTGAATGTGTGAAGATGCACTGGTGATGAAAATTATGAAGAAGCTGTTAGAAGAAATATGAATAAGAGATCACATTACAAGAAAAGTGGACTTCCATAGCCAATGCCGGAATTAAATGTGGCTTTGCACACATGGCCTCTTTCATCTCTAAATTCAAGCTTCACCACAATCTAGGCCTAAGAGAAGTAACAAGTTGGCTAAAAGCACAGCAATATCTCTTGGGCCATTTCCCATCTTGCATTGCTGCCAGAAATGCAAGGAATATCATTACTGCCAGAGGCTGCTGGTGTCCCAAGGCGTGAAGAAACATCCCATGATTCACCAAAAACTTAAATGAGGTTTTGATCTTCAAATCCTAACAAGGGCTGAAAAGCAGCAGCAGAGCAGAGCA
>VWPU01004241.1:0-31609 GCA_013398955.1 Callaeas wilsoni | reverse complement strand
TGCCCGGCGCGGCCATGGCCCTGGCGGGGCAGCGGCCGGGGCTGCAGCGCGGGCAGCGCCTCCCGCAGGTAACGGGGCACGGCGGGGGAAGCGCGGCCCGCTCGCCCTCAGCGGCTCGGCGGGCGCCGGGGGCGGGACGCTTCCCTGGGATCCCGCTTCCCTGGAATCCCGCTTCCCTGGGATCGCAGGCACTTAGCACGGCAGGGTCAGGATCAGGGATGAGGTTTACCAGGGCTGTGCGGTTTGCCGGCGGGTGGGAAGGCCGCGCTGGACTCGAGCGAACGGCGCCAAAGTTGGCAGCGTGAAACTCGGGTTCAGGAAAAGACAAGGACGGTTGGAATGCTGTGGTTTTCCTTAGTCCCTGCCGAGGTTTGGATGGGGTAGCTTGGAACAATGGGCCAAGGCGGAATAACTTGCTCGGTGACATTCAGGGTCAGGTTAGACGGGGTTCTGAGTAGCCTGAGGTGGTTGAAGATCACAGAATCATTAAGGTTGGAAAAGATCTCTAAGATCATCAAGTCCAGCCATTAATCCGGCACCACCATGTTCACCACTAAACCGTGTCCCCAAGTGCCACATCCACAGGGTGTTTGAACACTTCCAGGGATGGTGACTCAACCTTTTTCCATGGCAGCCTGTTCCAATGCCTGGCTCCCCTTTCAGTGAAGAGATTTCCCCTCATATCCAATCTAAATATCCCATGACAAAACTAGAAGCTATACCTCCTTATCCTGTAACTTGTAACCTGGGAGGAGACACTGACCCCCACCTGGCTACATCCTCCTTTCAGGTGGTTGTAGGGAGTGATAAGTTCACCCCTGAGCCTCCATTTCTCCACACTAAACAATCTCAGTTCCCTAAACTGCTCCCTAAACAGCAGCTTTTCCCTTCTCTGGATACACCTCAATGTCTTTCCTGAATTTAGGGACCCAGAACTGGACACAGGACTCAAGGCAGCCTCACCAGTGCCGAGTACAGGGAGACAATCACTGCCCTGGTCCTGCTGGGCACACTATTGCTGACACAGGCCAGGATGCCATTGGCCTTCGTGGCCACCTGGGCACACCTGGCTCATGTTCAGCAGCTGTCAGCCAGGACCCCCAGGTCCTTTTCCGCCAGGCAGCTTTCCAGCCACTCGTGCCCCAGCCTGTAGGGCTGCCTGGGGTGGTTGTGATACAAATGCAGGACCTGGCACTTGACCTCCTTGAACTTCATGCAGTTGGCCTCAGGCCATCCATCCAGCCTGTCCAGACCCCTCTGCAGAGCCTTCCTGCCCTCAAGTAGAGCAACACTCCCATCCAACTTGGTGTTATCAAAGATGTCCCTGCTCATGGTGGGGAGGCTGCACTAGGTGACCTGTAAAGGTCCCTTCCAACCCAAACTCTATGAAGAGTAAGATGTCTTGTTGCTGTGCATGAACTCAACACACAAAACTTGCTGTTGAGGAGTGCTGCAGGTTTTTTGGGCAAGTAATACAAGAGATTTACCCCAAAGCAGCATGTCCTGCACCTACAACCACCTGACATCAAAGAAAATTAATTCTAGGGTGAGGTTCCCTTTGTTTTGCTTCTTTGGGCACACCCATGCTCCTTCCTTCAGCCCTTCCTGTGGCAGGTAGGAGTGTGCATCTGCTTCCTCAAGCAGCATCCTGGGCCTCTGGCAGCAGCACAGACAGAAGAAGTTCAGAAATATGGACTGTCTGGGGCACAAGTGTTACTTGTTAAAACACAGTGACATGTCCGGACCATTAGCATTCCAGAGGGGTGAATATGGGACAGGAAGTCTCTCAGCCTGGCTATGACAAAAAGCTGATATCAAATTTCATATTAGCTGGTTGCTGGGCACTAGCTCAGCAAGTCTCCATCCAGCCCCCAGGGACTGGGAATTTCCATTCTCTCTGTTCTCCAGTCTCTGTGGTTGGCACTAATTGCCAAATGAGTGTTTAATGCTTAATGACTTCTAAGTTCAGTTTATGCAATCGAGCAGTCGTAGAAATGCATTTCAAAAGAAATCTATTCCTTGTAAGAGCCATGCTGTTTTGTGTTACATTCCCACTGATGTTTGCTCTCTGGAGAAGAACTGTGGATGTAGGAAGTACAAAAATGAATATCCTTAGAAATGTTTTCCTTTCTTTAATTTAAGAGAGTGGACCGAGCCTCTGAATATGGTGTCTCTGAAGGTTTTTCCCTTCAAAAGTCAAGGTATCCACAGAGGCCTTGGGATCCTGTGACAAGCTTGGAAATTGCAGAACAGCTGCAGGATCATCATGCGGCCTGTGAGGAAGGTGAGCTAAAATTCTGCTTGCCACAAGCTGCCTAAAATGAACTGTTCTTGATCCGGCTTTGTGGTTCTGATCTGAACAGGCTCTTGCAAAACTTGAGTTCACAAGAAACAGTTTATAGTAAGATGTCTTTCATCTTACAGAGAAAGGCATAAGAAGGATCAATTGCTGGAGTTCAAGGCAGATCTTAAATGCCATACCTGAGAGAAGGATAAACTCTCTGTCTCCTGGAGATACCAGGTCAAGACAAGGATAAAAACTGCCCTTGAAGACACTCTGTATGCTCAAAACCAAGTTAGTGGGCTATAGGAAACCAGGTGAAATTACCTGGCATATTTCTGATAGCAGACTAGATGTGGAAATGGAGTTGCTCTGTGTAAACTTCACATCTACGAATAATGATGTGGTTTTGTTTTGATTCCCATGCAAAATTTTCTTCACTAATTAGCTAACTAAATACTTCTTTTGTAAAGCTTGCAGCTGAAAGTGCTTGCTGAAGTTTGAAAGTAAAGCTGTGGCAGATTTAAAAAATCAAAAGGAGGGAAATTATCACCCATCAGTGCTAGAAATATGTGTGCAGTGTAAAAAGCTGATAGGAGACAGGATTTTAAAAACTGAGTTAACCATTCTTTTAAGAATCAAAAGTCAGCATTACAGAACAAGACCACGACACGTCTTAAGAGCATCCACTCCAATCCAGAAGTCAGCTTTTTCACTTGTAATCATCAAGGGTTCAACTAACAGCATGGAATACACTTACCTGCTTACAGTGCACTGGCTGAACGCATCATACAGCCAGTGGCTCCAAAGGAGCTGTCTTGGCTTTGGTGAAAAGCCTTGTCTTTTCCTTTGGTGGAAAGGTTGCTTGCTTTCTTCGTGTTTCTCTATTATTTTTGTTTGCCCTTCTCTGCTAGGATTTTCCTTTTTATAGCTACCAATCCCTCAGAACTGTTCCTAACTCAACTGAAATTCTTTTACCTGGAATCCATTATTACAATACTTGATGGTAATTACTACACATAGCCCACTTTGCAAAGAAAGGTATTGATAAGAGAAGTGCCAGAACACTTCTACTCTACATATGAGAAGATCACAAATCCCAGTCCAAAAATTAACCCTTCCCCAACTGGCAAGTTGTTTTCCACTCTTCTTTCTGTTATCAGATATATTTCCCTGTTCCTGATGTGGCTGGAGAGATTATGAAAGAGAATAAAAGTGATTTGAAGGACAACAAACATTAGATTTATGTTTCCTTCAAAAAACCCACCGTTTTTAAAAAAATGTTTGAAAAAGGCTTTATTGCCTTAGATATACCAGGGAGCATCTTCACTTTGTGGTAGGAGTAGATGTTTGGAGCAGCTGCTTGCTCCTGTCCAGGGACTGTGTGCCTTACACTGTGTAATGACTCCCGCTAGAGTGGCTGCTGAGATCCCGGCTCTTTGTCCATCCTCACCGCACGGATGGCTGAGGATGGCTCCGTTTCTCGTGGGGCTGCTCCTGATGCCCTGCAATTTACAGCCCTGTGTCCTGCTTCAGGAACAGCTTGGCCACCCATGCAGCAAGGTTTGTTGAGGAAGCAGACACATGAGCTGACCTTGCTTTTGGGAAGGAACTCTGTAAAAGGAATTTTGTCGTTTTTCCACAGAAGAATGGAGATGCAAACAGTCCATTGAAGGACTTCATACCCAGTTGTTCATTAGGCATTTGAGCTCACTGAGGAGTTCCACATCCATCATGGGTGCATTCCTGTGGCTGCAGTCTTAACCCTGCATCCCAGGTGAAGTTTGCCACCTGACAGATTTGTAATTAGACTCACCAGTTGTTTCTGTGGTACGTGCAAAAGGTTAACCTGTACACATGAAGCAAAAGATTGTCCAAACAGTGGTTCTTTTGAATTTAGCATATAACAGCCTTGGCTGCACATGTGGAAACCATCTAAGTGTCTGCAAGTGCTGTGGTAAAACATATGAAAGCTATCTAAATTATGAATTACCTCATGTGAATTCCATCTCCTTGATAAATGCTGTGAAATAATCACAAATGAGCTAAATGCCCGCAGAATTGTAGGAAGAATGAGGTGGAGAAGAATTAATTTGTGACATGTGACAGGGACAAAATTTGCCACCTTCTCTTCCTGTTCTTTTACAGATCAAGAAGATAAGAACAGAACTATTAGCTTTATTCTGTCTTCTGTTGCAGATCAGCTTTCAGTCATTCCTAGCATGTGATATAACTATCCCAGACTATTGCTAGTTTACAATTACCCATATATTTTTTTAAGCAAGTGAAGTCATCAGTCTCTTTCTTCGTGGTAGCCCAGGAGCTGCTCAGTAACTGGGTGAAGTCCAAACTGCAACTGGAGCTGAGCGATGGAGAAGAGGAAGTTGACTCTGTCCTTCAGGAGGAGCCTTCTGCAGCCCCTCTGAAGTATGAGCACTTTGACGGTGAGAGCTCTGCAAAGCAGGTCCTGCTTTCCTCTCTGAGGCTCTGCTGGGGAAGGAGGTCAAGCCTTGTGGTTTGCCAGACTGAGAGCTAACAGCTGATTTGAGGCCAGGACAGTGGACTCAGTAGAAACAAGATTAAATGTGATGATTTTTGTCTCCCAGCTCTTACAGCATCTTGCTGTAGGGCTGCATAAATGCACCTCATAAACATTCCATGTCACCCTTTGTAAAAGAGAATTTCTTTTCTTTTGTGAACAGGTATTTTTGAGGCCTGTCAAGTTTATACAGCCTTTTGAGATGCTCAGAGGCAGGACAGTAAAAAATGGATGAAACATTGTTACTGCTCTAGCGTGTTCAATGGGAGACTGATTAAGACTCTGGGGATAAATGGAGTGCAGTCAGTGTGTCCATGTTCATCAGAAATGCATTCACAGTCTGGGGAAGTGATCCCTTTAATTACATTAGGCTTTGTGATCTGAGACAGAAGGGTTTATTCATTTCAGACTAGCCTGAGATAATCTGAATTTCTCATTTCAGACTTGTGCAGCTATCTGGAATGTGAAATGGAAAGTTCCTCTGTCCAGAAATACCTCCAGCATCTTTTACAGAGTGAAGCTGTGAACTGCGGGATAGCGAAACACCTTAGACTTGAAGAGATCAAGGAAAAAAAACAACTTGCAGATCCACGAATAATCATGGAGCTCAGACACAAGCAGGTGAGCAGGCAAGGCAGCTCAGTTAAAAAGAATAAGATGGAGGATTATAGGATTAGAGTAAATGTTCAGTGATACCTCCCCAGTATTCTCTCAGAGCCTGCAATAATCTCTGACTTGGAAGCAGCTACCCAAAGATACTCTATCACGCTTCAGCTGAAACTTTACTGCATTTCCATGTGCACATTAGCCATTCAGCAGTAGCTGGCACAGTCAGCTTTCACTAAAACTATTCAGGTTTTCCCCCTTTTTCTGAAGATTGACAGGAAGAGCTGCCACAGCAGTCAGTTCTGAGTTTGCTCCCATTAAGGAATATTGATTTAATTTCACTCTCTCACATGCAGTGTTTTGCTGGTCAAGAACAGAATCTCTCCAGTCAGTGCCCACTACAGATAGGGTTTCTTGCTTACTGTGAAAGGTGCATTGTGACTCGCCTTAGCGGTGTACAGTGAACTTCAAATTCTTCAGCCTTTGGTGTTTGCTTTGACTTTTGCCAATTTTCTCCTTCCCAGGTGAAAGAAAACCGAATGAGGCATCAGAAGGCTTTAGAGCTTCACAGACAAGAAGAGTCCCTGAGGAAAGCAATTCTGTCCGAGGCCAGGCTCCGAGCACAGGAGGAGGATAGAAGGAAGGCTCTGCAGGCTAAGAAGGAGGAGGAGGAGATCCAGAGGGAAATGGTGAAGCTGCGAAAGGAAATGGCTGACAAGCAGCACACCATGGCAAAAGTTTGGAGAATGTAAGGAGGGCGAGGGTGGAGAGATATGAAAACCACTTATCAGCTCCTTTTGTTAAATGTAAGAGCAGTGGTGATCCCAAACAAAACAGCTGTTACTGTCTCTGAACTCTCCCAAAACTTTTAGTTCTTTGTTACCAACATCAGTTTTTCAAGAGTGGGAAGGTGGGCTAAGAATAGTGTTATCCTCCCCTCAGCCATTACAGCACGTGCACTGAATGACAAAGTAGGAGTGTGTTTGCACCACTGTGCATTCTCTCCATCAGCTCTGTGGCTACATCCAGCCTTGTTCGCATCTGATACTGCATGAAAGCCGGCGCACAGAAAGTCTAGCACTTGCAATACTTTCCCTACTATGAGAGAATAAAGAGCATTCTTGGCTGAGAATTCTGCAGAGATGACTTTTTTTTATTCTGCTGAGCTTGGATTGTCACAGAGATGTCACTTTTAGGGATGCCATTTATTTACTTAGGCAGCCCTGAGATCCTCCATCTTCTCATATAAGTGCTTTAATGAAATATTTACTGAAATCATTTACTATTTTCTTCTGCCTTCTGTATTTAGGAAATGCACCGGACTGTTTAATCTCTGGGACCCCAAACCATTACAGAGGTGGTTTTTAAGAAGGCCAAGTTAAAATAATCAGCGACTTTCTAAGCTATAGAGGTGGTTCTCTTAGAACTGGCCAAAAAGAGAAGGTATTAGATGGTATATCATGATACTAGATCTGTGTGTTTGTTCACTTTGCAGGGAGGGGAAGAGACAAGAAAAAACTCAGAAGCTGTCAGTGCAGGAGGTGTCTGTTACTGTGTCACCACCCCTGGTCCTGAAGAGAGAAGAGCAAGGAGAGGAGAAACAGAGAAGGACTCAGGAGTTGCTGTGCGGGATTCACACCAGTAAGCAGAGAGTGAGCATCACCTTTCTTTATCTGAGACTGAGCTACCTGCCCTGGGCTGCCATTTACAAAACTGAAGTAAAAAGTCCTGGTTATGCAGAATTCTTTGCTTTTTCCAAGACCTCTTGATACCAGGAAACTAGGAAAGCAGGGCAAAAAGTGTCTTGTAAGACTAGAAGCAAGAAGTCCTGAGGTGCCAACCCCAGTGGGCCTGTGCCTCAAGTGTACTCAGTGGGACATTTCACTTAGAATTGTAGAAAAGACATGGCTCTTAAGACAGATGAGACCATAAAGGCTTCTGCAATCAAGAAATAAGGAGATGTACGAAGGAAGAAGTGGAGTGAGGTCTGTTTTCCCCCAATGAAGGAAATAAAAGGGGAAAGTAGCAGAAGAAAGGCCTGAGAAGCCCTTATTGTGTGCATGGGAAGGCATTTTGAAGATTGCCTTGCACACTCTAGTTCAGGAACAGGGAGAGGGAAGAGAAATGCTGCAGCCTGAGATAAATTTTGAGTTGTGGCTCTGAGAGTTGATGCACAGCAGCACATCCACAGTAACAGGTTCCCCAAAGATCCCCTTCCACTGAGTGCAGTAGGATATTCTGTGTTACTGCAACTGCTCTTTCGAGGCAAATAAACTTTAATAATCCCTAGTAGGAACCTCGTTGTTTTACCTTCATTATTCTGGTACCATGGTCAGCTCTGGGTTAAACGTGTATCAAATACTGGCAAAGGGAATAAATCTCCTGAGTGGAGGTATGAATGCCATCCATCACATAATGTTTTTAATTAATAGAGCAGTCATCGTCGTTGATGTCTGTATATCTAAATCTAGGGTTTTTTCAGCAGAAGAATCCTGTAGTTTTTATGGTGATTCTCCTCACAGCTCAATCCATCTGCCGGATTTGAGTTCGGCTGCTGTTTTAGCAGTACACAGCCTCTCTCCAGCACAGGCTAAGCTGTGAAGATAAGCCTGAATGAAACCACAGAACAGTTCAGGACTGGCGTAATGTGAGAAGACACAGCTTGGCTGAGCTAAGCAATAGTGACATTTTGATTACTTTCCTAAAGTAGAAAGAAACAGCTAATGCATTGACTTTTTGTAAGTCTCCATTTGAAGATTTCAGCGAGAGAGGAATGCAATTAACACAAGGCACTATGACAAAAGGGGAACAGCACAGTCCTGTAAGTTGACCCACTTGAAGGATCAAAATGAACAGTGTCTGCAGTGACAGGGCTAGAATTATGGGGTAGATTAGATAGCAAATTGCTGCTCTGTACAATGTAAATTACTCCCAAAGGCAGCGAGTCTAATTACACAATAGGGGAAAGGTTTGGCTTCCTGCTGGAACAAGGATGAGCTGAGGCCGTGTCATAAATTCACTCTAGGAAGTGTCTTGATTTTTGTCTAAGTTAAAAAAAATTATTTAAAAAGCAGCAGTTGTTCACAGATGTGTTACCTGTAGCATCTTAGACATTTTCTAGAGTTGAAGATATTTTCCCTGTCTCTAGAAATTCTATGTTCCTCACCCATTTCATCCCTTTACACTTAGTGAATTAAGTGCATTTCACTCCAAAGCTTAGAGCCCCATCATATGTCTCTTTCTAGACCCTTTCTGCTTTTTGTAGAAGACCTGCACATGCTCTGCAGTACCTTTTTTTTTATCCTCAAGGTAATTTTTGAAAATGAGGATTCTAAAAAGAATCTCAAAACGGAAAGCCAGAATAGGCAAAGGGCAGAGAGGATCAGTATTTGTGTGACAGGCTCATTGCTTTTCTGAAACTCTACCATGCAGTGCTTGCAACGACATTTCTCTGCTTGGCTGAAAGTCATTCTGGAGCACAGAATTAAAATGGGAAAAGCCAGAGCCCTTGCTGACTGGAGATGCCAACTGAAGGCCCTGCGAGCTTGGAGAAATTATACTTGGGCCCAGAAAGTACAGCAAGAGACACAGCAATTGGAAGTTCATCTCCAAGATCAAAACAGGTAGTGACCCTTTACTGTGGAGTTCCTCCTACTGCAGCTGCACTTGGGCAGAACAGTGATCAGGGACTGTAAAAGGAGCTTGTCAGTTTTCCAGCAGGAGGGATACAGCAGCTTTTTCAGAAAATTGCTACACCGCCTGCAGTCTGCCAGAGGCGTTGTGGCACAGATGAAAAGGAGGACAGATAAAAACAAGAGCTTTAGCACTTTCCAACAAGCCTGTGTCTCAGTCTCTGTAGGTATCTTTCCTAGAAATCTCACCCTGATTCACTCTGGACTCGAGAGAATATGAGTTGCCAAATTTATTCCTGATTAATAGATGTGCTGTTTCAGTAGAAGTATAGCAGAGATCATTTTGGCCAGTGCCTTTCATTAAGGAGGCTGTTGGATGAATTCCCTATCATCCAGAGAAAATACTTCCCTTCGCAGGTGTCTGGCAGGCTGCAGTGGTAAGACATTGTCACTTCCCCATATGCAGCTGGCCAGGGAACATGATACCTCTTTTGCAACTATCCTGCATCCCAGAAATGACACAGGAAATTGCAAAGTGTGAACTAGCAAAACTTAATTCAGAATAGCAGGCATCCTTTCTGCCCTCCCACTCCTCCTTGGAGGAGCTCTGTACAACTTCAGAGGGCCTTCAGAGTTAAGCAGCAAAAAGACTCAGGAAATGATGTGGCTTTGTGCCTGGGCAGAAGCCTCACTCCTGCCATAACACAACGCTTTCCCATTCAGGAAAACCCAACTGGCTGTGGAGCACAACCAGCGACGCCTCCTGCGCTGCTGCTTTCTGGCCTGGCAGCGCTGGAGCCGAGCGGAGACGGAAAAGCGAGAGCTGCAGATCAAGAGGGAGCAGACAAAGAGAAAGATGGAACAGCTGCTGGAGGCTGTGTCACTGGGGAAAGGTGAAGACAGGCCACTGGAGGTTAACAAGCCTGGGACAGCAGAAGTAAACCGTCATCAAGATTTACAGCAAGACAAGGTAAATCCTTCCCATGTAGTTCTGCCTATTGGCATAGCAGTACTCTTAGAAAGTGCTTACTTTATGCAGTCTGAAATAAAGAGTACATTGTCTCAGAGGAAAGCCTCTTTTCCAGGGTGACCCCCAAATACCTGCCTGCAATTGTTCAGGAGAGAAGTCTAAAAATCAGAGGCAAATGTGAAGGACGATGGATGAGTTTTAAAAATAATCTCCAGTGCTGCCAAAGAACAACCCTTCGTGTACTCCGAGTTGCAATGAGCATCCCACCCCCAGATCACTTTTACTGAGAGATTAGTTACATCTTTGATGCCAGCTTAGACTTAAAAAGAACAACTTGACTGCATGACAAGAGATATTTTTCATGCCAGTGCAGCTTTCCAGCTTTTAAGTATGAGGGAAAAAAAAGGTTGTCACTGGCTGTTTCAGGATAATGCGCATCACAGGGAGGTAGGAGAGGAGAATCAGAGGTTGCTTCCTTAAATTGTCATTTGTCAGGTTGGTTCCCCACATTCCCTTCTGTCTATAAAAGCTGTACCACAGCAGTATCCTGATGTCAGTATTAGAGCTCATGCACACATACTACAGGTCAAGCTTTCTGTTTGCTTAAATGTAAGCAAAAGTTGATTCCTTTCAGTGCTTATACTATCCTAGTAGGCCCATATTTTTTGTGTTTCTTTGTGCTGAAAGAATGGGACTGAATTTAGGGTTTAACCTAGGAATCAGAAAGCAGACCTTATAGCTGATGCCTCTTCAGAGAATAACCATGTGTTGGAAAGGTGCAGCCTCATTTCCTACTTTGCACCTGTTTTGTGGTAACATTTATCAAAGCTGGAAAAGAAGCATGAGGAAGCAGCACCTTGTAGACTTCTCTTCCATCTAAAAGGGGACTGTTCAGTAGATCAGTTATGTAGATCACTTCAATAACTCTTTTTAATTTTATTTTCCATCTGACCGCTGAGTTGGGACAACACAGTCCAAAAGGGAGTGTGCTAATCCCCAAGAAATCAGCTGTCCTAAGATGTGCTCCCTAACAAAATAGTCAGGATGTATTCCTGCCAAAGCTCTTCTTGCCTGATCAGAATTTCTTCCTCCTGGTGAAATGGCACTCAGCTCCTTAAGAGTTCTTTCCCACAGCCTCCATTTTGTGCATAATGGAGCCCCTCTGGCCTGACTGGATAAAGACTGCATGGCTGAGATTACCCTACTTCTCAGGCATCTCACTAGACTTGCATTAAAAAAAACACTATGCAGGAAGGGCAGAAGAGTACTTGGTTTTAATCAATGCCAAATTTTCCTCATTTCTTTTTGTTTTTCCCCTAGCCAACTGAAACTTGCGTCATACAGAAAGAGCCTGATCAGACCAGAGACCAGTCTTGTTGGGATGTTGTTCACACATCTAATTTCTGCAGAAACCCCAAATTTGCCTGGGAGATTACCATAAAACATGCAGCCCTGAGTGCCCAGGACCAAGCTATGTACAGGAATCAAATAACCACAGTCTTCCAGCAGTTTCAAGCTCCCAGTCCAAAGACATCTCCTGCTTATGGTAGCCGTTTTGAGCACCGTCACGCCTTCCAGCAACGTGTGATTGAGGAGCAGAGGCAGCAGCTTCAGAAACAGCAAGAGCTGATCCTTAAACTGCAGGCAAATCAGAAGCTGAGCAGAGATGAAGAGGCAGCACAAGCTACGGCTGTAACCCAGACATTTAACAATTCTGTTTCTCAAACCAGGGAGGAAAAACAATCCAGATGCAAGAATACAACCCCTTTGAGGTATATGTCCTCAATAAAGCAGGGTCAGTTAGTCATCATGTCTCATTCCCACTCAAGTTGAGCCATAATTTGCTAGACACATTTCAGTCACGCTAGTGCTATCTGCTGTTCCTCTCAGCTGTGACTTAGCCTCAAGGGAAGTATCAGACTGGCCACAGTCCTCTTTCCTTATCCCTTTCTGCACTGGCTTGGCATCAGGTGATCCACACAGGATCCACTTAGAAACAGCAACACCAGTGTCACCCATAGTAGCAGCAGGGATCTGTTTAGTTATGAAAAAAGAGAGCATCATCCTCCATATTTCAGACCAAGCAGCAGTCCTGGAACTCAGTTCCTTTGCAAGGATGCATCATCAGTCCCATTTCAAGCAGAAGAAAGATGTGCCAGGGATAATGCAGTACAATGGAGAACAGAAACTACAAGGCCATAGGTTGTAGGTGTGAGACATACTTGGGCCACATTCACTGAAGAATTTCCTTACTCTTTTCTTTCATAGCCCACCTGATTCTCATGGGCCAGAAAACACAAGGGCAGCAATGCAAGGCAGGAGGCCCTCCAGCCGGCTGACCTCACCTCATCCCATACTGAAAGGTATTGTTCTACATAGCAAGCACCATTCCAGACCACTTTTCTCAACAGCTTATCTGGAAATGTCTGTCTTTGCCTCAGCTTTGCTGGTTGATGATACTGTGCAAGTAAAATTCTGCACTCTCTTTCCCAGTCTGACGAGTGCTGTGAGAGGAGAGGATGAGCTGTTTTCCTGTCCGAGTCAGGCACTTGTAAAACCTGGGACACTGCAAACCCCTCATGCCCACACTTAGTACACTGTTACTCCTAACACCTGTGGTTGTCTCTGCTGTGACAAGACTCAGAGAAGCTGTACAGGGTTTTTTGCCATCAGTCTCATTCCCTTCATCATGCATCCAAGTAACATTTAAACTGGCCAGTCATTTTCATCCAGCTTTGACAGAGGTGTTGAGATTTCAAAGGGAATTAAGTGCCTAGCCAAGGTTTTGTGAGACAACAGTAGCCAGGCTGGGGAAGGAACTCCAGATCCCTGCCTTTTGTAAGATATCTCCGCTTCTCTGGCCACACTGGAACACAAGAAACATGCAACATAGCCTTTTCATCAGTAAACTAGGATCAGGATTCTGTTATATCCCTAGGTCAAGTTCTTCTGTATCAATGCAGGATAGTGACAGTCTGCATGAAAGGTTGTCTGGAATATAATCATTGTGATGTTTCAATAGTTTTGAGATCACCAGACCTTTTTGGCCATGATAGTTGGGCATTAATAGTTGCCTTTCACTACCTGTCTTCAGCTCCAATGCTTCCTAGTCCAAGCCATCATTCACCCTGATTTGCCTGAACTCTGCACACCTTAGAGACAGCAAGCATATTTTTCAAAGCATTCAAGTGCTTGTGTTTAAAGATCTCAAAAAATTCAGTGAAGAAGTTATCACTGAAAGGTTTTCCCTTGGCAGAGAATCCTGGGACAGCTGAGAGGAGAAAATAATCTGAGGAAACATACTGTGTTCAAAACACTTCAGTGCCTCCCAGTTATTGATTGCCCCAGCTTGTGCTTTGTTTGCAACTGCAGAGAAAGCAAGCACAGGTTCCCAACTCCTCTGCGTGTTCTGTGCGTAACACCTTTGCTGATGGCCAGCAAGATCACTGCATTGCAATTTATCTTCCAAAAGAAGCATTAAGCAGTAGTTTCTTACTAGTGGGACCAAGTACCTGTATGTCACTGTGACAGTGATGCTCTCTGTCATGAAATTGCTTTTAAATAAGCAGTTAGAGCCTACTGGAGACCTCAGAGCAATTGCTGCTAAATCATGTGCCCTGAGCCTCAGCCCTCAATCAGGAAAGGCAAGGACAAACCCTCTGAACACAGCTTCTTTCATAATTGAGCCTCATGGTTGTGACTGTCAACCAAGGAGGGTGGAGAGAACGTAACTGCCGTGGTCCTGAGTCATCTCACAAACGTTTATAGCTTCCTTGTTTGTGACACTGCCGGCCCTAAGGGGCAGCAGGAAGCAAGTCCCTTTGTGCTGGCGTTGCCAGCGCAGTGCGGGCCTGGCATAGAGTGATGCATCCTTGTTCACCAAACCTGTGCCATTGCACCATAGCTCATTTCCACTAAGCCTTATGTCCTTTGTTTCTGTAGGGATGGAGGAGAGAGCGATTCAGCGGGCAGAACAGAAGAAGAAAATAGAAGAAGCCAAACAACGAAAAGCAGAGGAAAAATTGGTAAGGGAAGCCGAAAACGAAATAAAGTGTCTTTCACGTCATTCCAGTTACAAGAAATGCTGATTTAACCCCAGAATCAGGGACTGAGAAAAGGCCCTTTATCCAAAGCAGGAGTTCTATGACTTGTGAGAAAGCAAATGTCCATCACACACCAAAGCAAATAGTTACTGCTGCTTTTGCAGCACCAGCCCTGCTGTATCATAGGCAGACACTTTGTCTTGAAGTTGCAGTTCTAGAAGCAGCCTCCCTTACCACCCCCAACACATTTTTTTTTCACACCTACCCCATGACTGTAGGTTGTCTTTGCTGAGAATGGTAAGGGTGGAAGCGCACACAGAGATCCACTTGATGGGACTTGGCAGTGGTGAGATTCCCCTCCCTGCCTTTCCTCTCTGGTCACATGCAGGTTGAGGATGTGCAGTCTCATCTAGTAAAAATCTGCATCTTTCTAGCAAATCTCTGATGAAGAGGGAAGGTACTGACAATGTTTGTATAGTTAATACACAAATTCTGTGATACATATCCAATGAAGGAGCCTTCTTCAAGTCAAGGTATTAAACTGTTACTGAAAACATTGCTAGTAAGTTGCTTTAGGATTAGAAAGTGTGGTCTTCAGTGTCTGGGGGAAGAAATGTTTGGGTACCTGTAATGCTGCTTTGCATGTAGAAATGAAACTTGAGAGCAGAGCCTAGGGATTCAGAACTGACTTCAGTAATCAAGTTCTCAATAAATGACTTGGTGTGCGGTTTACATTTTTTTAGAGGAAGAGTAGACAAATACTATAACTTACAGCAAGGAAAGATAAACATGTACATACATAGAAAAATAGATAGAGAGATATAGATACATATATAGGTAGTAAAAAGGACAGTCCCTCCTCTGTGTCCCTTCCACAGTTCACTCTTGAGCACAGATCATATCTAGTATGTGAAAAAGTCTGCTTTCTTCTGAAGTTTAAGGTGCTGGTCAATACTAGAGAAATACTAGGAAAGTTTAAAGACCTGTGTTCATGGGACAGGCCACATGAAACAAATTGAATTTCACCTTTCTCCATTTCAAGGCCCAGCTGAAGGCTGAAGAGGAAGCACGACAGAGGAAGGAAGCTGAGGAAAAGGAAGCACAGCGGGAAAAATGCCGGGAAGAGAGAAGGCAGCAGAAGCTGGTGACCAAATGCCTCACCTGTTTCTTCTCTTTTAGCAGGGATAGGGAAGAAGATCCATTACTCACTGGTACTCAGTCAGCAGCCAGAGGAATGTGAACTGAAGGTCTTCATTGGTAGAGCAGAGTTCCACAGCACAGCACCCACGATACAGACTCACAATCTGCCCCCTTTCTCGCAGCATTAGGGGAAGGGCTGTGTCCTAAACATGCTATGAAGTATATGCTGTCTGTCTCCTCAGCAGGACCAGAGGTCCCGGCTGCTGGACATTCTCTGCTGAGATACAGCCACATAAGCCCCTCACAGTGGCAGCATGTTCAGTCTACTCTCAGACTCCTTCCACTCGTCACCCCTCCAATGTACACAGGGATACCAGTCACAAACACATGCTTCAAAAGTAAACAAGCCTGACAGTTTTATCAAGGGCAGCTTTCCACCAGAAGAATAGAAGCATACTTTCCTTGGAGCTAACCTAGGAATAGCTGCACTTCATTATTGTTACTTGGAAATTAGTTGTCCTAATAACCCAAATAGTGCATTTGAAATCCTACAGGAATTCGACCTACAACTATTGTTCTACTTGGACTGAATGTTTTAGAACATTTGACCTTCATCCCTGAGTATCAGTCAAAAGTAGTGTTATACAGTTATGAAATACACACGTCCTTCCCCTACTGTTTAGCCTAGAAAAGGTGGTAGGGTCCACACATAAACTCAGAATCGTTATTGGACATATTTTGGACATCAAGGAAGGTTCCTGCTACATCAGCACTTGTGGTAGCCACAGGTGACACATGTGCTACAGTTACTCCAAACTGCAGTGCTGACACACAGCCTAAGGAAGTGTCCAGGAATACCATCATCTCCCAGGAGAAGACAGTTTGCTTTAGGACACAGGTTCTACTACACAGGGTCATGTCTGGTCTGCAGTGCTAAAGATAATGCAGATCCCTATTTCCTGTCAGATCAGAACCTCCAGCTCCAATATGATAATCTACTGTCATCACTTAATATCTTTTGCATCCCGATGGAATTAAAACTACTGGTTTTTGTATTGCAGAAAGAACTGGAGAAGCAGAAGAGGCTGGAGAAAGAGCAACAGCTCCAGAAAAAGGCTAGAGATCACTATGAGAAGGTCCTTCTCAGAAAGCTGGGAATAGTGCCATGGAAATGGCTGAGGGAGCAAGCCAAGGAAAACCTAGTGGTAAGTGCTGAGGGTAAAGGAAATGACTGGTGCCATAGGAGGAAGGGAAAAAGAGTAGATGCAGCACTTAGCAAAAGCCTTAATAGGCTTTTAGGCCAGGTAGAGACGGAAAAAGCAAAAATTCTCCCTGCATACCCTGCCCTATATTAGTTCTTTAAATCAGCCCATCTGACAATAATCGTGAAAAGCTATTAAAAACCCACAGGGATGGCATCCTCATTTATAGATGATTAAACAGGATAAAAAAAAATTAAAGTTATATGACATGCTCCTGCAAGTTCTCTTACTTCACAGCAAAGCTTATCAGTGAGATACCACCAAGCAGCTTTAGCTGCAGGAGTTAACCCCAGCCTATCATCAGGGCTTTCCTGCTCTCTGAAGTTGCTGGTACAGAGTTGGCCACTGCTAGTGGCAGGATACTACAGGTGATAATCCAACAATTTATTCTATCCTGGTCCTATCCTCAGTGCAAAACAGCGAGTGGCAGCTTCCGAGACCTCGAGGCAGGAGTATTGCTAATGAAACATTTCTGCACGTGACTGAGTAGTCGGCGTCCCTTATCAGAGAGAGACTGATAACACTCAGCCGTATCCTGAAGATCTAGCCAGAGCCCAGGGCTAGGTTGGAAAGCTTCCATTTAATTCACTGGAACTGGAGCTACTCACAGTATTTCGCCAAATGCACACAGGCCTCCAGCTAGGAAGAAGTAGATGGATACAAGCTGTTCCGTATGTCCACCCTGCTGGTCAGCATTATGGACAGGGTGGGACTAAGCTGTTACAGGCCATGCCTCTGCCCCATTCACAGTCAGTTAAACTGAGCATCTCATGCAAAAGGGTATTCTCTAGAAGAGATGCAGCAGTGGCCTGGTAGAGAGACTGGTCTTGTTCCTTATACTGACCCCTCCTTGTGAGATCCTATAAGTTATTCCAGCTGTCATCCAGAAATCTGGATTTGGGAGAGCCCCAAAAAGCTGAGATGATTTTCTAGTGCACCCAGTTTTCTGTGGCTTTATACTTAGGTAGTCACCAGTTCAAGTAACCAGCTGCTGTCTCTGCTGTCTTCACTCAGGTGGCACAAAGGCACCACAGCTTGGGCCTGCAGAGGAAATGTCTGATGACTTGGCTGCAGGACACCCAGTGGAGTCTCAGGGAGAAGATGTCTCGGGCTGAGGACTTCTATTCCCATATGTTACTGAGATGGGGCTTCAGGAACTGGCTAAAGGTTAGTGTGCACCACAGTGGAGAAATGATACCAAGAGAGCTGGCTGCTGCCACGCTTTCCCTTCACCACAGTGACAATTGACTCACCTGTAGCACAACCTGTGCTGAGTTATGCTATCCCCATTCCAGCAATATTATTCCCTTTTTCAGAGACCTTCTCTCAGCTTCTCATTCTCCATCACTCTCTTGCACTCTCTTCCACCCAGAATTTTCTCCTACACACTGCTCCTCCACCATCTGCTCTCTCACCCTGCTCCTTGCTGATTTTCCTTCGCTCCTGTGCCCACTTCCCTTCACTGCCACAGTCTCAGCACTGCTCTATCTATCGGGCCAGAGGTTGGGAGAGAACAGAAGAAAAAAAAGCCATTCTCACCTGTTTCTTTGTCCTCCTCCCCAGTACAAGGATTATCTCTCTACTCAGGAGGACAGAGCTACTACCTTCCACACAGTGTGCCTCATGAGGAAGTGCTTCTGGGCATGGTTTGACCATATCATGGAGGAAAAAAGGGCCTTACGGGAGAGGCTAAAGATTGCTACTGAGCACAGTAACAAGTAAGTGTATGCCTTTTTTACTTTAGTGTAATATACCCTGTAGATTATTTTAGGGACTACTTTTGACAGGTCAGCTGCTCCCCAGGAACACATGAAACAGGTTCTATGCTGCTGGTGTTTTGCTTCTTAGATATGTACGGAAAGCATCAGCAGAGGCTTATGCTAAGTTTCCATGCAGCCTGGAAAAGAAAGTCTAATGGCACCCTTCACAGGACTTCTAAATCTAAAAAAAAGAGAATACAGTGAAAGCCTAAGTAAGGATAAGTAGCTGAAACTTTCTAAGCTGATTAGCAGATCTGGCCATGCAGCTTCTGCTAAAAGGTGCCTTAGGAAAATCTTTGTACAATTATAGCAAGCCAAATGATTGTGTAGGAATTACATAGTACTTTTTTGTCCACAGCAGATGATTTAGTTCACAAATCCAAAGTTGATCAACTAGAAATCCTACTTAAGGAGTCTTTACATTTATGCCGTCACCAGCCTGACTTGGCAGCAAAAAGTAGAGCAGTCAGTTCTACCAATCATGACTGGAGCTGGACACACCCAGTCCACTCCTTGTCCCATAAAATGCATTCTAGCAGGAAGAAAAAACTATTGTCAAAATTCAGCAGAAAACAGAAATCTGTTCACCTGCCTCGTCATAGGAGCATGGTAGCTGCATGCAGTCATGAATAGGCTGTGACTCTGCACAGCCCCAACAGGATCTGCAACACCTTGGAGGAAGAATTAAGTTAAATTCACCTCTGATGTGGTAGAGCAAACCTGTTCTAGCTTGCTGTGTCAGTAAGGTCTGAATAGCGCACAGTTTAACATTAACAAGCCAGTAAAACCGGAGGAACCAGGGGAAAGTCAGACCCAGGAAGAGACTGGATTCATTCTACATACGAATTCTACACATGAATTATGCTCCTATTAGAAGCATAATCACCTGTCATTCTTCATTATATCTTTCCCCACTCACAAAAGACAGTTCAGACCTTGCCATAGCAAACTATTCTTTAGACAGGACTGTGGTTCCCTATTGCCCATATGGGAACCTAGGACAGGGCACCCTCGACGGGGTGATTAAAATCAGGTAAGCATTGGAGCCCAGCTGCCTCCACTCTCAAGGGGTTGGTCTGGACCAAATAAGCCTGCATTTTTCCTAAAGAAACTTCTTTCAGAGGCCCTGTTTATTCTTCAGAAAACCTCTTTCATCTTTAGAGTGCTAAGCAAACACCAGCTAATGAATCCTGTCAGAGAGAAGAGCAAAATTCTTGGTGGAGAGGAATAGAAAAGGGCAATATGTTATTTTTCCTCAGCATGATTGACATATCAATGAAATGGTCTGCACATAGATGCTTAACATGTGACAGCCCTGACTAACAGCAGAAAGGACAAATCCTCAAGATTTGAATTCCCTCCTGAAACAGAAGTTCTCTTTTTGATTGCCTGTTATGTTATGTACACATCTGCACATTGTCACTTTGTTACTTGTGTCCTTAATTTCTTTCAGGAGACTGACACTGAGTGCATTCAAGGCATGGAGGCAGTACCCATTACTGATGAAAAAGGAAAGGGAAAGAGAAGAAAGAAGAAACCAGCTACGCAGGAGAGTAGCTGAAATTCTCCCCAACTTCCAAACATGACAGAAGAGAGTCAGATGAGATGGGAAGGAGACAACATGACCAATTCTGTTCAGTGCTATCTCCCTGCTGACTGAAAAAAGTCCAGGGAGAAGGCTGACCAAGTGCAAAGGTTCTTATAGCCAAAGGGAGCTCCCTGTGGTCACTGTTGTTGTAAACAAAGCATAGATGGAAGCTTATCTGACAGTTTCATGTTGCACTTCACGGAGTCATTCCCCTCAAGGTCCTCCTTGAGGAGGACCTCACAAGCCTGTGTTAGGGGTGTCTTGGCTGGTGGTTGTGAAGACCAGATAACCAAAGCCTAGCACACGGTGTGTGTGAGGCCAAGGCCATTTCCACATGCAGAGCTGCAGCAATGACATGAGTCCTCCTCCACCCAAGGAAGCACAGAACTGAACTGCACCTCTTTTTCCCTAAGCAGTAACCTGGTGCTTTTTTGTTGGCAGTACTGCATAGGGTGACAGCTTGTCCAGAGGGCAGACAGACCTGACTGTCAGCTGACCCCTAACCACTGCTGTGAACTTGGCCACCCAGAGCACAGTTTCTAGCTAACTGTGCCAGGAAAGTTTGGATGGGAGGAGGAGAGGGAAGAGCTGTTTATGCAAACCATATTTGCTAATGATCCAGATCACAGCATTGCATATGGACAATCCAAAATCTGCGTTCTTTTGCAAGGAACTGCCTCGTTTGCAGCACTGGCCAGTTCCCAAGCGCAGTGCTTTGATTTTGGTATCAAGTGGTGATCCCAAGTTTATGAGCCTCAGTTGTCACTTAAAATACTTCCCAAGCTGTTTAATATTTCAGGGTGTATTGTGCAAGTCTGTCTGGGCTGTTTCACTTGATCCAGTATTTCAAAGAAAAAGGACAAAACTCCAAGAAAAAGGCAGATTGTAGCTTTTACATAAGCTAAAGCTGACATGATTAAAGTGAAAGTTTCATACTCCTGTTTAACCTTAACCTGCAGCATAATGCAGACAGGATAATGCCGTTCAGGTACAGTATGTCTTAGCAACAACATAAGGCAGGAAGCTGGAATCACTTGCCTCTCACCGCCAGATAGGCAAAGCTCTCCAAAAGCATTTGGCAGTACAGGAAGTACTTGAGTAACACCAGGAAGACAGCAGTTTACTGTTACCTTGTAACAGATCATTTGTAAAACTCAGATATGCACTGAAAGTTTCCAATAAACCCAAATCTGAAACAAATACAACTGAGCTGTTGGTGCAGATTGTGTCAAACCAACTGAATGGCAGTGGACAGAAGGCCAGAGCCAGGGACCTAGACCAGCTCTAAGTGCTGCAGACAAAGTGGCACGGGACAGGGTGGGTGCCCAAGCACAGCAGCACATTCCAGAGCTTTAGCATCAGGAATTTGTACATATGGACACAGAGATGTGGTCAGAAAAAGGATCCTGTCCACAAAGCCAGGCTGTCAAGCAGGCTGTTGGTGCAGGTCTAAAGACAGCTGTGACTCCCAGGTACCGCCCACAGCCATCCTCTGCAACACCCGAACATTCCCCATCTCCAAAAGGCGCGGTGCAGACCTGACCAGCAGCAGGTCAGACGAGCACGTTCTCCCAGCACAGGGAGCTGAAGGTGCCTGCGTGGAGTGTGGGCGAGCTCAGACCATCTGGCTGCATTAAGAGGCAGATTGTGAGAGGAAGCACAAGCTGGGAGAGGCTGGATAACTCGTGTTGCAGGGAAGAGTGGGTACTGCAGAAGGGGAGCGGTTTTTGCAGAGGGCTGAGCCAGGCAGGGAGGAGCAGAGCTGGGGCTGAGCTCCTGAAGTAATACCCCAAGTGCAGCCAGCAGCCACACCTGGTGCTAATAGCAATCCACTTGCTCTTAGTACACTTTTCCCTATTGGAAGTCTCTGCCATGTAGTGCCCAGTGAGCTCCTGGAACTCCTGAACGAACCCTTATGCTCCCATGTTTCTGCTGGAATTTTCCTCCCTACTGGGGCTTGACAATGAACACAGCAAGGAAGGTCTCCGGCCCACCCTTCACCTAGAGTCACAGCATAAGGACAATAGTGACCCAGAGGACAAAAGGCAAGGACACATTCTGCCTCATCTTGAGAAAAGGCAGCATTCTAGCCAGCCAGAGACAGGACATGCTGCAGCTGTAAGGGGAGAAACAGGAGTTTGGAGCAGTAGAACAGATGTGCCCACATCAGCCTGGAATTGTAGTAACAATTGCCTGTAGTAACAGGCTGAGTACATATTGAATTTACATCTTGCACAGCTAAAAAGGTGCCCCAAAACACTGGCTACTCAGGGGTGTATCCAGTTTACTAAACTGCAGATTCTTTCCCCAGCAATACACATTTTGTCCTCAAAGCCCACAGCTCCCACTCATCTCAGTGCCCACTCACCATCCATGAAAATAATGCTGCTTATGTGGAGCATAGTTCCTTCCAAAGAACTTGAAGTACAACCAACACTTTGGAAACTGTCCTTTGCCTCCAATACTCTCACCTTCCAGGGTTTCCTTCTATTCCTAGCAGCTCTGAAAGATTCTCCTGACAAGATGCTCTTTGGTTAGACAGTTCCAGCAGCAAGAAGCCAAAAGAAGATCCAGAAGCTGTGCTTTGACAGCCCTTGCCTACTCTCAGTGCACGCATGGAGCTGAAGCCTCAGCTAGATCCAGCTGAGGGATAGGGAAGATGTTCAGGGATCAGGCACATTCATACTGAACATGGTCTAAATCAAAAGGGAGATGAGAAGCCCTTGGACTTCCCTATTGATCCACACTTGGCTGAAACAATTCATGCCTCCTTGGCAGAAGCAAGGCCATGCCAGATGATGCACAGGATACCCCTAAAATCCCTGGCACAACGTTAGTGTTTTGCAAATTGAGGCTCCCACAGGAGGATGACATGTGAGAGAGCTTGTCAGACCAAGAAAACAGCTTCAGCCTGCAGCTGTGCCAGAGCACTCCTCCTGCTCCAACACTTGGTTAGATGCAGATGTCAATGCCTTAATGCTGGTCATCAGCCCACACTCTCACAGCTCAGGCACACTCCTGCCTGTCAGCTCCTTGCTTTTCTTAGCAAGAGAGGGAGGTGGCTGCACAGCCAGGCTTCCGTTCTCCTGCACAGGGACAGCGGGAGGACTTTTACTGCAGTACAACAGCAAATACAGAACCTTGAAGTGATGGCAAACTCCCCATCCTCTACCGACACCTACCCTACAGAGTTCTTACACGGTTTCCCAAAAACCTTAACCACAGAAATACCATCGTCTCATTATGTCTGTACACCAGTCACTTCAAAGGCCCCCAGGCCCTGCACAAACTGGATCTGAAAGAGTGCCTGAAACATTAAACAATTTCCTCTGCTCCCCCTAGGCAGGGAGGGACAATAGTTAGCCTGGCAGGGGTCCATGGACCATTGCAGTGTGATCCACAGCCCACATCTTTGCAGACCTGTTATCCATAATGGCCACCTGCCCCAGCAGTGCACCTTGGCCTCCCCAGCACAGGAGCTGCCACTCCACACATGGCCCTTCCCTGCAGGGCCAACACAGCAAGGCACAACAGGAGAAGAAAGCTGGGGAGAGACAGAAGTTTCTTCTGTCTCCATCAACAGCACTGGAGTTAACAAAGCTGGTCATGCTTGGGTGTTAAAGTCTGACACCCTTCTGCAAACACCAGTCTCATCCAACTGAAACCCTGGTGGAAGGTCCTTGTTGTCAGCAGTGCAAAGTTATCTTCAAAGAGAAACAGCTGAACAGCAGACAGAGGTACCACCCAGGCAAATCAAAGCAGAGCTCTGGAACAATCAAAGGCACCTGTGATTCTACTCATTAAAAGTCATCTTGCCTTTCAGCAGCTGTCCCAAGATACCAACAGAATTAAAGGCTACATCTCTTCCCACTACGTACAAGGAGATTATCCATGTCATTTCCAAATATGGCTTAGAAAAGGGTTTAAAGTAAGAGATTGTTCCTTTTTGGGGTTCTGGGTGTATTATGTGGGCAGGTGTCAGTGGGAAAGCAAGGCACAGGACAAAAAGGCCAGGAACCTGCTCAGATACTGATAATGCATTGCTTATAGGATGAAAGATCCCCATTCAAATTCCTACCATGAGGGAATATCCCTAGTTTCTAGGATGCTGAGAACTGCCAGCAGGTCTCTCATCTCAGTACCAACAAACCCAAAGGTCAACTTTTGCAGAACTGGAAGAACATTTGTTTCCCAAGTTTTCCTTAGCCTGTTTCTCCCTTATTCCCAAGTCCAGCTCACAGCTGAATAGTCATGAGATGGTGGCAGCTTTTGGTCATTCGGCTTGCCTGCAAGTGTTGACATAAATCAACAGGCCACTCCACAGATCATTTCCATTAATTTATTTTGATTCATTTGATACCCATTTGGAAACACTGAATATGATGCAAAATGGACACAAACATACATACATCAGTCTGTTCAAAAAAGCTCACAAATGTTTCACAAAGTTTCTTTCTGAAGCTCAGGTTTAAAAAAATAAAAACAAAAAAAACAACCACCTTCCCACGTAGACAGTTCTTCCAGAGCCCATCACTCTTCACATTATCATTAGAGGAATTCCATAAAGACAAGATCTTGGGAGGCTGAATTCCCACATTTCAGAAAGAACCTCACCTGTATGCAGGAAGATTTTTGCTGCACAAACATCCTGGTAGTGGAAAAAAAAAAAATCCTAGGTAACTGCAGAATTTTTCACTGAAAGGAATACAGGAAAACACATCCATAATCACACACGCTTCCTGCCCTAATGAGGCAATATACATTCATATAGGAGGAAAAAACCAAGCACATTATTAAGACATTAGGCAGTGAGGCAGTATCCATTTTATCTTCAGAAGAAATTTTACAGCAAATGGTTTCATTAAGACACTTGAAAGCAACCTACTTTGAAGGGGAAAAAAAAGCACCATCATAGCATGAAGGCTGAAATGTGATTAGGAGTCACAAGCAGCACCAGCTCAGGCTCACCAGTGACTTTTGTCATTTGAGGACAAGTTAAATGGAGAAACAGTCAATGTGAGGACCTGTGACTCGCCTACAAAAAAGCACAATGCAGGAAGACACAGTTAAAGAGTGCCAAGCCACCACTTACAGGGTGTATCTTATGGTGCACTGTTCCTACTACAGACACCAAACAGTGGGGTGTTGGCATTTGGACACAGAAGGTGTAACACTACAACACCAGCAACACCAGAACCCTGGCCCCCTAAGAGCTGCCTGGTCTGCTCAAGTCCACACTATTTGTGAAACAACAAATGCCTCTTAAAAGGTCATGGGTAAAGCAAGATAAACTAACTTCCAAAGTGTAGGTGGAAAAACATTAGGGCTGGCTGTTACCAAAATCCTTCCCTGCTCTTGATCAGCTTTAAGTCCTCTTTTCGCACACGGGGAAAACTCTTCAAGAGCCAGCAGGGCACTGTTTTCTGCACTACCAGGCATACAGCTTTCCAGGTGAGACACTGGTCTTTGCCTAAAGGCCACACACAGCCCACAAGTCCCCTGTCACATGCAGGCTGCTCTCACCAGGATAGTTTAAACAGGCAGCATTGATCTAGGCAGCTACTAACACAGGGAGCCCAAGGACTGACTCTGTATGCCTAGATTTTAACATTTTCTACCAGCATGGCCAGTACCAAGCTCAGCAGGAAATCACTCAGAAAAGAAACTGGTCCTGAGCACACCAGATCACAACAGTTTGCCCTTGCAATAACTGCAAAGGGAGTATTACCCTCCAAGGGTTTCCTGCTAATTCTCAGGGATGTTAAAAGGAGAGTTCCCAAGTATGCATTCTGAAGGGATTGAAACTCTTCCGCCCATCTAGATGCCTTTTAAATATCCTATTACTTTATGCTTCTCATCTCCCAAGGCATTCAGAAAGCAAATCCTCTCAGGAAGAAGAGGTAAACAAATGCCACGCCGTTAACAGTCACCATTGCTATGCAGATTACAGCGACCTGAACTTCCTATTCACTGAGGAATCAAGACTGCATTTTCCTCCTAGAAAAACCCCATCCTTGCAACCCTTTAGTGCCCTGAATGGTTTCAGTTCCCCCTGGAGCCAGTGCAAAAAATGAAATTTACTTTAGTACTGTGCCCCCACTCTACTGGAGCATGTTTGACCAGGGTATGGAATGCTTACATTAGCTTCAGCTCCTTTGTTCCTAATCTGCACTCCAAATTCTACGCTGCCTGAGAGAACAGCCCTGAGAGAGTCTTGGTGTAAGCAGTCCAGATGAAACCTCCCAGTCACTAAGAGCTCACTGAGAGACAAGGGGCAAGGCTACACTGACAGACAGGCCGCAAAGGCACAACCATTCTCTGCCTGTGGGAGAAAGTGAGCACCACAGGGTCAGCACTGCCAGGGAAATGCCCTGCGATCTGTTCTTTCTCCCAGCCAGGAGAAACAGGACTCTGAGAAATCACTTATCTCAAACCTGCAAAAGCTCCGAGAGCTCGTTCAGCCCATGGGTACATGATTGATTCCTGTGCATGCAGTACACAGGGACGGACAAAGTGGCTGTCTCCACTGCAGGGGTTCATTTAGCCCAGGAGGTCCTTCTGCCTTAATCATCCTCAGTGGCAGCAGGATAAGAAGAACATCCTGCTAGCCCACAGCATCCTTATCTCCAGGGTTGCCAAGCTTGACATCATCTCAGCAGGCATCACAAAATACATATGTGCCACAGAAACATTTACAGACAACTCAAGTGGAAGCAACTTTGTCTCAATTTGAACTCCTAGGAACAGGCTTCAAGCTCCAAACAGAAGGTCATAAAGCAACACTTTGCACAGTCCAGCTGGGTACCTTCTTATTCACATTAGGGTCAAGGAAATGGTCAGAACCTCTTACTGTGCTTGGGTAGAGGTAGGAAGCAAAAGAGCTGTCCCTTTACCTCCTTATAAAGAACTGCTCAGTAGATGAAAAGGGGCAATAGGAAATAAGGGAAATTCAGTAACTGTACAGCCACATTCCAAATGCAGCTGCTCCTCAATTATCTGCTGGTTATAAAAAGTGCCACTTGAGGAAACCAAACAGTGCAAAGAAGGACACAGTCTACCTTAAACTGGGACATGTCACGAAGAGCACTCACAATAAATATGGCAGCGATCCCAAGGGATGCCCCTGACCCTGCTTTCTTTTGGCACCATCCGTCCATTCTCCAAAGCTAATGCACAGCAGCACAGTGAATGGGCATCCCTTGCCCAACATCCCCAGCTGCCTGCCATGCCCATGCAGTCAGGGGCATGCTGCACACATCTGAAAACACCACAGCTAGGACAAAGCTCTTATCTCTGCTTTTGCACCTTAGGCCCAACCAGTAATTCTTGTGCCATGGTCCCCAGCTCTTCCAGCCAGACCTTTCGTATTACTGCAAGGCCAACAGCATACATAAAGGGTTTAAAACAAAAAGCAACAAAAAAATCCCACCCACGAAATCCAGAAACTACTGCCACCAAAACCTTGTTATTTCAGCTGAAGCTCAAGTCCAGGCCATAACACAGTTGCAGGCTGATGAGGAACAAATGGCATTCTTGCAGAGCACGTTTAACAGGTTCATTCACCTGCCAGTACAGGTCATCTATCCCAAAAACAAACACTTCCAACACATCCTCTACCTCTCCCTACGTACCCTAAGGCTGATCTGTTCCCTGGCTTCTCGTCTTGACAAAACAGACCTACAGTCAGGTAGCTCCACAGTAACTGGATTGAGAGGAGACAAGATCAGTGTTAACAGCAACACAACCAACCAAGATGCTACCTACCAAACATGCTGCTAGCAGAATTGCCTGCTCTCCCACAGACTCCCTTCTCCCATAGACAAAGAGTGAAGGTAATTTCCATAAAGCTAGAGTAATACCAGACAGACAGCACTCTTGTTTTGCCCTCAGAGTTCACTGTTATGTGTTGCTTCAAAACTCCTTCTGACTTGGTGTATTTACCTGCTGTTACATGTCACAACCCATAATCAGAGCAGAAACACTCTGAGGGAGATGAGCAAAGCCTTCAAACCAATACAGACCCAGCCTACAGAAAGAACAATGGGATCTCTTTTCACTCATTTAGACAGACAAGGACAGAATAACAACTTTATGAGTCAAAAGTTGAAGGGATCTTACAAAGTCCTACAGGAATGTAGCTCACAAAGGCACTTAATAGAAGCACGTACACAGCTGGATGGAATAAGAGATAGTAAAAATAAATAAATAAATGCAACAGAGAGCAGAGCACTGCCCAGTGACTGCCTAGACAGTCTCTTTTAGCCAAAGAGCCTGGTTTCTGCAGGAGTCCATATGTTATCTGTATCCAAAGTTCACTCTTCTGACATCTCCAAAATCCCACATGTAGGTACAAAACCAGAGATTCCTTAACCTTTGCAGGAAGCAGTGCACTCTCTGAAGCCCAGCAGCCGGTTCCTCCTGATGCCAGTATCAACATCTAATGGAAACTCAAAGTTCTGAAAACATTGTGCTCTTCTTGCTGTTTCCCACAGCAGAAAAAGGCAGCAGGCTCCTCCTCTCCCCATCTGCACCTATGGCTTACTGCTTTCTGCATCCTATTGCTGGCTGACAGCATGTGAAGAACCATTCCACCTGGGGAAACCTCTGGTGTTGTCGGTGAGGGGATAGGCAGCCCACACGCCGACCACGAGGGAAGGTTGTGCGAGGAAGGAGTCCTGGTGGGAGGGGCTGCTCCCCTGCTAAACAAAGTCACTGAACCATGACTCGACGCCATCTGCAGAAAGAGGGGTGTCAGACGATGTCCTCGGCAGAGCGCTGTGGAGGAGAAGACCCCAGGCTCAGGAAGTGGCCCCAGTTGCACAGGAGTCCCCTGTTATACTGGCCAGTGTCTATCACTAACCCCCCCAACAGTCTGCGCCCGGTGTTGTCCCGCAGAGCCAGCCGAGCTTCCCTTTCAGTCACGTTGTAGCTGATGTTCAACAGCTGGATAAGGAGGATGTATCCCATGCCAGCTGTTACAATGGCACAATACCATACACAGGTGAACGACAGAGCAGAGCTGGCAGCAGGGAGAAAGATGGGAAGGAAGCCATTTAGTACTGGAGCAGCTGCTTTAAAGTGACTTTCCCTGGTAATCACTATCCTTTCAAATCCCTGTCTACATCTGCCACAGTGATCTCACTTTGCTGCTTTCATCAGATAATCCTTAAAGGCTTTCTCAAAATTAAAGCTTCAGGGCTTACTTAATGAGAGCTTTTACTGCTACCAGAGCTACTCGTGCACATTGCTGTCACACAAGCCAGCTCTTTACTCTTCCTGTTGTAAAGGTGCTCGGGCCTTATTTAAGGACCCCAGGATGTTCTCACTCTACAGGCTATGAGATGGAGTAGAGGAAGAGTCACTTGTGTCCTAGCAGTACTCTGCCCATCTGTGGTAGTGCTGGTCTCTGAACTCATGTCCAACAGCTCCCACCACCCTCCCTGCCAGACATGGCATGTTCTAGGCAGGTAACTCGGAGGACAGTCACTAGATAAAAAGTGAGGAATGAGAGGGAAAGAGAGCATGTGGATTCCAGGCTGTCAGACTGCTACCTGCATTGGGGGACAAACGTATTTAAAAGTACATCTATATATAACACAATAAACACTTCAAATCCCAGCTCCTTCAAATTTTTCCAAAAAAATGGCAAGCTCTCTCCAAGTCTCAGGCTGGTCACCTTGGAAAGAGCAGAGACACATCTTTGCTTTCTAGAGTTTTTTAGGGAGCCCTTTGTGTTCAGGCCTGACAGCCAGCAGAACAAGGAACAGGAGCTAAGCTACCTGAGCAAGCCTGCTCCCACCCCAGCTCTCTCTCAGACAGACATCTCACCTGTAGTCAGAATAGGCCCCGGGGCAGTAGAACAATGCCACGAACGGAGTTCGGCCCCTACAGATGGTGTGCAGGGTCAAGGTAATCCCATACACAGAGGTGAGCATGAAGAAGGACAGTGCAAGGATGAAAGCTTGATGGTTCTGCTCCCCTACGCAGCTGTTAATCCTCCAAAAGGAAAGAAGAGATTACTTTGCTTGAAAAAAGAAAAGAAACTGTCTTCTATTTCTTCTCCCTCCCCCAGCTGTCAAAGAACCTGATTTCCAAGGAGCTTCCAGTCGAGACAGGCTAAGAACTTTGAGAAATGTTCAAAGAAGCCTTATAACTTTATATATAAAGTTACAAACACAAGACAATAGACCTGAAGGGTAACACCAGCAGACTGTTTGCCTCAAATCTTCAGCAAGGGTAGTATCCTTTGCTGAGACACATTATTCCCTACTGCCCCTTGGTTCCAGCACCACATGCACACCCAAAAGGCAGCTTTGGGTTCTCTTGCCCCAGGACAGCACTAATACAACTTAACTGCAGGACTGCTAGTGTTCCACAGACCAAGTCTAAAGGAAAAAAATAAAATTCAAGAAAACCCACACCAAAAACAACTCCAAACTGACGAAAAACAGTAGAGAAGTAAAGGCAATTCTGAAGTATGCTGGAGAAGCTTCCAGCTATCAGGTCAACTCACTTAGAATAAACAGTTATTCTAACTGTTCTCTTAAAGGGTAAATACAAAGCTCTTTGTATTTAAAGAGTGTCATAAGGTCCTGCACATAGCAAAAGCAACTCTATTTGCCAGAGACTGTAAAAAAAGAAGCTTACTTTAAAAAGGAGGGAACTCAGAGAGAGAGAGAGAGAGCACAGGAAGCCTCAGCAGTGCAAAACCTACCAGACACAGTGATGGTCCAGTCTCCTCACACACCTGCCACAAAGCCGGCAGTGCCCTGCTCGGGCGGGCCTGACCAGCTGGCATTTAGTGCACCAGTCCTTTTTCACACCTTCCGGCTGCTCAGCTGCCATCCTGCAATAACCTTTAGCCTCCCCATTCACAGCGCGACTGCCGGCAGGACGTGAGACGCCATGGAGCCCACTGGAGCTCTCACTAACACTCTTGTTGGGCAAACCCTGCTGCGATGGCTTCTCGTTGCCTGCTGGGATGGGAAGGTAGCCAGGGTCCTTCTTGGCTCGAGACAGGGCTGCAAGCATAAGAATTAACCCGCACGTGAGAGCGACCACTTGGGAATACTCCACGCGGCCCCGGGGAACCACCTCCCGGAGAAACACATAGTACATATATCCCAAGGAGAAGAGCCCCAGGCTCAAGAAGAAGAGAGTCCGCTCCTTCCTCCGGTGGGTGAGGTAGTAATACCACAGCACTACGACAGGCAGGGACGTCAGGACGATGAGCCCCAGCAGGAAGTGCAGAGCGGCAACGTGGAGGAAGACGGGCAGCAGGACGAGCGGCGGCACGAGGCTCACGTTGATCTTCACGGCCCCCGAGAACCAGGGGACCCGCAGCCGGTCCGCGATGGTGTCGGCGATCCTCTCCAGCGCTCCCGGGGGCAGGGATTTGCACGTCAGCCACCTGTAAGCGGGGGGAGCACAGCGCCGGCTGGCACCGGGGCAGCCGCGCTCCCGCCGCCCTGCCCCTGCCCCGTCCCGCTCCCGCCGCCTCCCCTTTCCCTCTCTCTCGACAAGTTTCCCGGGAAGCGGGGCGCGGTTCCCCCGCCCTCAGGGCGGCAGCCCCGCGGGGACGCCGCCGCCGAGAGGGTGTCCCGCAGTCGGGCGGCCCCCGGGGTTCGCGGAGCCGGTACCTGTCGCAGCCGTCGTCCAGCTCCTCGCAGTCGCAGCAGCACGCCGCCAGGTGGTTGCGCCGGCCGCGCCGGTCCACGTACTCGCAGCAGCAGAGCGGCTCCTCCATCGCCGCCGCCCGCCCCGTCCCTCCCGCGGGGCCGGCGGCGGC
>VWPU01004240.1:0-92336 GCA_013398955.1 Callaeas wilsoni | reverse complement strand
TGCGGCGCTGTGGCCGCCCGGCTGCCGGAGCGGGGGGGCCGAGCCGCCCCCGCCGCGGGGACCCCGCGCATCCCCGCCCGACCCGCCGCTGCCTCGGGCGCTCCGGGACCGGGCAGCGGGAGGAGCAGCGGGGAAAACACGGGGGCCTCCTCATCCGCTTCCTTCTCGTCCGCGTGCGGCGGCGGCAGGCGCAGCATCCTGGAGAGCGGGAGGCCGGGAACAAAGGGTCCGCGCCAGCCCCGGCGGCTCCACCTGCCCTGCCCAGCGGAGATGGCGTCCCTCGGCTTAGGGGGGCTCAACGTCTCCGCCCGGAGGAAGAGCGTCCCGTCCCGCAACGCCGCGGTGGAGAGGCGGAACTTGATCACGGTGTGCAGGTGAGCCCCGGGCCGGGGCCCTGCCCTGCCCGAGGGGACCGTCCCCCCTCGCTGCCGCCGCAGCCCGCGGGGCCCGTCCCGCTCGGGTGGGTCAGGGACAGGAGCGCGGGTGGCGGCCCCGCCGCAGCTCTGTCCCGGGAGGGAGGCCGGTGCCGGCCCCCGCGGGGGTAGGGCAGCCTCTTCCATCCATCCTGACTCAGCTCCTGCGGGAGCGTTCGCGGGAGGGTGTCCGGGCGGCCCTCGAGGGGCAGGGGCTCACCGGGCAGTGCCGCTGCCTCGGTGCGTCCAATGGCCTCTTTTGAAGCGGAGGACCGAGAGGTTTGTTCTCGGCACCGTGCTCGCGTTCTGGGGCGAAAGGCAGCGGGAGCAAGGCAGCGCAGGATGAGCCCTCGGCAGCGCTGGACTCGTGCGGGCACGGCTGGTGTAGCTGCCCTTCAGTTGACGCGGTCTGGCCTCGGGTCAGGTTCGGAGTAAATGGGATGAGGTTTGGAGTTAATGGGATGTGTCTGGGGGAAGGGATTCGAGCCGCGGTGGAAGCCGCTCACCGTGTGCTCCTGCGAGCGCGCCGGTGCCGCAGGAGCATCCCGAGGAGGCTGCGCTCCGGGATATTTTTATCTACGAAATCTAGATCAGGAGATCTGCAGTATTAGAGCTACTGTATTCAAATTTCCTTTCTTTTTTTTTTTTTGTTTAAGCTTCTTAGTGCTGATCTTATGCAAGCTTAATAACAGTTCCTATGACGTTCCATTTAAGCGTTTACACTGCTGTCGCTGTGGAATTCATGCAGCATTTCCAGGTGTGCAGCACTGGCCTGTAACGTCATGGCAAACTTTTAAATACGTGGATACGCGGGCAGCAATGGCTCCGTTCGGTCGTTTGTTTCAATTGCTTAATTTTGAAGTTAATAAAGTAATTTGAATGTTGTCTGGGAAAGATCTCCAACAGATTCGTGAGGGTTATGATATAATTTTAGTTCTCACAAATCTTACTAAAGTGCCATTATTAGATATTATCTATTATTAGATAATTTTGTACCATCATCACTTAATTCTGCAGCAGGATTTTTAAAAACCCATAGAACCTCATGTTTTCTCTCTCTTTTTCTATTTTCTTTTATGGTGTATTGTTAGCAGGTTTTACAAAGTGTGACTCTATCATTCATCCCATGAATTTTCTTCAGTATTCCTTCAAGTCATAGTATCTGTGTTTGAGTAGCATCGGTACTATTCTGTCTTTTCCCAGGCTTGTATGTTTATCTCTGCTTCTACTTGTGAAAAAGATATGCAACAAAAAAAATTACATGAAAGTTTTTTTATCAAACCTGCTGAAACAGATTAAATAATAGAAATAGAAGTTTTCAGTTTCATTGTTGTTACAGAGATGTTGATATTACCAATCGCTCAGGAAAACACAAGTTTTATCAAGTAATGACAGAATTGTACAGGATACAAACAGTTCTTTTTAAAGGAATATATTGTATTCTACAGAACTTTTTTTTTCTGCCTCCCACTTGAGAAGAACTCTTCTGTACTCTGTGCTGTTACATTGTTTTTTTGGTTTATTTCATGTCCTTGTCCTGATGTTGAAATGATGGTGTAATGTATTTAAAAATGCTTAGAAATCTGAAGGAATTCAGCTAAACACATATAAAATAAAAAGCTACTGCAGAAACTGCTTGAGATTGGTGTATTTTTACTATTTTCAGTAAAGTGACTTGCTTTTGCTTTATCTTCACAAAACCTGAAGTTCTCCATTTGTCAGTACACATTAAAACTTGGAAAGGATGTTGAGGAAAAAGGATTTGCATTATTATGATGTATGTACATTTATTTATGTTTTTATTTTGCCAGTATAAGAGTAAATGTTTAAAATATATCTGTGCTTTACCGTAGTTATTGCACATTTTCTATTCTAGAAAAGAGTTACTTGTTAGGAATAGCCAAGTTGGTATTGAAAAGGGTAAAATATTACTGCTTTCCAATCAAATTCCTATAAAAATAAGAAATGTTTCTAGTAAAAAATAGCTCCAGTCAATTGATTCAATCAAACTTGGATGGTATGGGCTGCTCCCCAGTGAAGGGGAAAGATCACGAGGAAGAGACTCTTCTGAGTTACCATCTGTTAACAGTCTCTGATAATTTAATGAATTATTTTTGTCGAAGCTTCAATTTAACATATTTTTACTTAATAGTTATACCAGACTTTAGAGTTTTCATCTTTTCTTACAGTGATAATATCTAACTCCTCCTGCAAATGTGGATAGTTTCTTATATGTACAGTTTTGGAAGGAACAGTTTTTTTCCACTGAAATGTTGAGTGTCTCTGTAGCCATGGAAAGTGACATAGATACTTAAGTTCCATAAACCAATTGCATGTGAAGATGCATGGTTGTGTTTTTGTAACTGCACAGCCATGACTTAAATTGAAATAATTCTCAGGATTTTTTTTTTGTTTGAGTAGATAGTGCATGTTCTAGGCTTTGTCGCTTTCCCTGCCTGTTTTCCCTTAAGTTTTATCCCTGTCATTTTCCAATAAGTGGCACCGAGATTTTGTACTAGTTACAGATTGTTCAACTTGTTTTAGTCTAGTCTTTGATAGGATTCATAGGTCAAAGATCCATATAGATACAGAACAACTGAGATGGGTCTCAGAAGTGACATTTGTAGCTTAAATGCAGAATGTTAACATAGAATTGAGCAACTATTAGGAAATATGTTTTTAAAACAGCGATTTTGCTAATACACGTAAGACCTGTTGCAGTGACATCGACCCTTAGCTGAACTGTCTGGTTTCAAGACCAAGCCATGTTTAGCATAAGGCATATTGTTTTATAATCTTAGGGATTATTCTATAGTAATAGTTTGAGTTCTTTAAAATAGTATTTTAATGACACTTTCCAAATTGGAAGCTAAATAAACTTGACAAAATCCTTTCATTCTTTTGAAAACTTCAAAGGAGGTGCAGAGTCTTGACAAGGAAAAGGGACAGATTCATACAGCAGTCTAATTTCCTGGTTTTTTGATTTTTGGTTAGAGGCTTGTTGCTGCTTTGGAAATAAGCCTGTTGATGTGGGATGTATCCACAAAAGGTTTGGCTTTGGTTTGGAGTTATTCAAGAAACTTGGGAGACCTTCTTGCGCATCTTGCAAAACAGTGGAAGAACCTACCCCAAAAAGATTGGTTTAAGTCTTTCTTATTCAAGAATGACTTCATTTTGCATAATTCAGAAGGTCTTTTTAAGGTTGGACAATGCTGCTGTTTCTACATCTTCTTTTTGGCTCAAGCAAGAGTAGATTCGTGACAGAGAAAAATGCATAATAATCCAAAATCATCAGAGTTCACAAAGGTCATTTAGAAACACTGATACTGGAATCTCTCCAATGGCAGTTACTGTCTTAAAAAAAAAAACCAAACCCAGAAGAAGTTAGGGAGTAAAAGTTGTTGCAGTAACACAATGGGAAATGTTGGACAAAATACTTTTTTTTAGAAGAGTCTTGAAACAACAGGTATTATAGCAACAGAAGCTACATTACTTATCTACTCTTCCATTCCGCTCAGAAGTTTACCTCTGATGTGTAGGTAGACTGTTGCTCTGGAGTGCAGTGCCACTGTGGCAGCCCAGTGGAGAAAAGATGGAGTAAGGTGGTGCTTGGGTTCTTTTCCCAGGTAGCAAATGACAGGACAAGAGGAAAAACCCTCAAGTTGCACCAGGGAGGTTTAGGTTGGATATTCAGAGAAATTTCTTTGCAGAAGGGATGGTCAGGCATTGGAACAGAATGCCCAGGGAAGTGGTGGAATCACCATTCCTGGAAGCGTTCCAAAAAAGTGTGGATGTGGCACCTGGGGACATGGTTTAGTGGTGGACTTGGCAGCATTAACAGTTGGCTAGCAGTTGGGCTCCATGATGTTAAAGGTCTTTCCCATCCTTAGAGATTCTGTGAAGATGGGAGCAATAAAGGGAACCACGGAACCAGCTCCAGCTCTGGCTGTTTGGACATTTTTTCTATGTAGCTCTTGTGTACTTTAGACCTGACGTTTTGTTTCTTGACTTCCGATCTCCACGTGGCTCCGTATAACTGTGCAAGAGCCTGGACTTTCTGGTCTGGGGGCCGTACACTGGAAACAACTTCAATGACTGAGGAGAATCGCTTGGTGCTTACAGTGTAACCTTTTTTCAAAGGCATAGCTTCTATATACGCTAAATCCTTTTTCCAATATACATGGTAAACGTGGTGAAGTGTGAATATCTAATATGCAAAAAGTGCTCGTGAATTTTAAGTTGCACTTAAATATGTGTTTGCCTCTGTAGTATTTGGAGAAAAAAAAGATAACATGCAAGTATTTGCCTAAGAGGCTCTTTTTAAATCTCAAAGAAATATTTCTAGTGAATCAAATTTTGCTTGGTAGCGCTGTTATCTTCCTGGTCTATGGAAGTAAATACATACTTGCACTCCCTGTAAGTTCTCCTGAAAGCAAATTTAACCAGACTTGACTATAAAGGTTTAGGTTTTTGGTGAAAGGGTAGAGTAGACAGATGAAAATTAACATTTCTGATGTTATGGCAGTAATATGCACACTTAAAAAGAACACCATTTTGATGATGAGCTCTTAGACTGCCTTTTATAATCAGACCCTACGTATATAAAAAATTTTTGTTTTTTTAAAAACTAGGGGTTTTTTTCCTTCAATTGAGTTGCAGGATATTTTAAAATTTTTTAAAAAAGTGTATCTCCAATTTTTAGAAGTGTTTGTGAAATTGCTCTTAAATGTTTCTTCTTGAACATATCTCAATTTTTGATTAGGTATTCCTTACAATATTAATTAGTGAACTTTCAAGTATGACATTGAATACAGGAAAAATAGGCATAGCTATATATTGTACTCTACTTGGTTTTGCAGCTTATGTATGATCATATCTCCGAGTTTTAAGGTGATATTCCTGTGTACAGGGCAGTACATCACACTGCTAGCTCACTGTCTATCTTGTGCATGTATCTGCGAGTGATGTGCTGCACAGTATCTTTTTCAGACCTCCATGGTGTGGGAGGACTCATCTTGTTACAGTTAATATTAGCTTAGTCATGGCCTTGCTATAGGCATTTGTTTTTCAAAATGAAGAAGTTATTTTGTATCGAAAATTTCTCAGCTCTGATATAGCTTTGAGGGAGCCGTGAGTTCTGCCATTAGAGGAGTCAATAGCAGTTAACTAGTGGGCATGCATGTCTCTCACTTTACTCAAAATTGGTTAAAAATGTGGAGGAGTTCAAAACTGAGTCATAATTTGGCACTGCAGGAGAAGCTTCCTCCCCCACCCTAATTCACTCCTAGTTCCTGTCCTGCAAAAACCACTAGAACAATAGAAGCCTGCAGGAAAGGTAAAATAGGGAGTCTTTATTCAGAAGTTTACTGAGTAAAACATAACTGAGTGGAAACTCTTGAGCTACGTGCCAGTTCAATTTGAGCGTATTAGTTTTGTGCGTCGGAAGGCTGTGCTGACTCCACTAAGGAAGCAGATACCTCTATAGTACAGAGCATTTCAAAATAGTACCGGCGCAAGGAGCTTCATTCCAGCCCATGCCTACTGTGCTGCTTCTGCAGCTGTGCCTTAAAACTGCTCGTGTTGAGGTGCTCTGAAGGATATTTATTGTGAATGTATCCATATTTAAGAGTCACTTCTCCCCTCCTTTCCAGTACCGAAAATCTGGAACAGTTCATAGTGAGTGCTATAAAAAGTAGAACTAGCAAAACTGAGGAAGCCAGTTTGAGGAAACCAGTGCTCGCTCAGGTGTTGGATCTGGGATGAGCAAGCAGAGAGAGAACATCCTAAGTTGGTACTGTTGACATTTGGGTGTTGTGAAAACTATCTCCTCAGGCTGTAGTATGACTCTATTAATACAAATAAGATTGTTGCAAAAAAAGGTAGTAAATGCTTCAAATTTAATACTTTTAAGTTTGAGAATGTGTGAAATTTGTCTTGAAACTGAAAACTGGAAGAACAAGTTGCAGAAAGGGAAATAATTTTAATCATAATCCATTTTTATGAAGGCAAAAGAAAAATAATTTTTCGTCACTTTTGCTGAGGTTTAAACTATCCTCTGAGTAAGAATAGAAGCTTGTATAAATGTAGGTATAACTAAACACAGCTAACTGGCCAGTTGACTAGTTACATCTTGTCTGCTTTTTACAGTGACTTGATTCAGCCTTTCCAATTTTAAATGTTAGATTATTTAAATTGAAAGCTTTTCTAGCATAATAATGAAGTAATACAGTGCTGAATAAGGATTACCCCCATTCACAAGGAAATCAGCCTAAGTGAATGCAGAGTTAACAATACATAAAAATTCATCGTTTTATAATATGTCTAGATTATTTTTGCATTAGGATGAAATTAGAGTGTTCTCATAATAGGATAAAGTTTATACTTCTGGTTCCTGGATATGGATTTTGGGAATAAAAGCACTGACAAAATGTCAAAAAATGGTTATGTTTAGGATTACAAAGAGAAACTGATGTTGGATGCTTTTGAGTGCTTGTTTTTCTACAACTTCGTTAAAATAGTTTAGAGAAGAGAAAAATAATTAGCTCATTTCTGTGTGGAAAGGGTGGGGATTTTTGTTTTCTTTGCATTTTTAAGGCTTTATGCCTAAGACCAACAATGACGATTGTACTTCCACACTATATCTAAATGTTTTGTGTGTTCCTGTTGCTCTGACTGAACTTGAAATCATCAAGGTGGAATCTGGTTCCTTGCTCTTTTGGTTTATACAAACTATTGCCCTGCTACAGAGGACCACTGATTATTCGTGTAATTTATGATTGTCCCGTACCTTTGCTCTAGGTTTTCAGTCAAGACTCTGATTGACCGTTCCTGTTTTGAAACTATTGATGATACCTCTCCTGAGTTTAATAATTTTGCAGCCATTCTGGAACAGATTCTAAGTCATCGACTGAAAGGTATGTTAATTAACTTCCTTACTGGTGATGATTCTGCCATGAGAATTTGTTTATACAAAAGCAATGTACATGTGTACAAACTCCTTGATGCTGAATGAAAGCATTGGGTTTCTTCGTGTGTCTGTCCTATTGCTGCTACCTTCCTGATTTTCTGCATTACTATGGAAAACTGAAAGCAACTATTTCTGTGAAACGTGTTTCCAATATCTTGTTGGAAGCCTTCTGGGCTGGTAATTAAGCAAGTGAATGTTGCCATGGTGCTGAGCTCTGTCTGCTTTTCTGCCTTATGACAAGACTGTGTCCTAAGAGTCTGAAAGACAATTATGTTATCTGCTTCAATAGAAGCTTCAGAGTGTATTTGGTGCTTCTCCCATTTCTTTCTCCCTTCCTTGCTTTTGTTGCCTTCTTTTCCAAATACTGTGTTTAGGTCCTTCCAGACTACTGCCCCACCCCTTTAGTGAAGCTGTTTTTTCTGCTGGAGTGTCCTGGATTAAATTGCTTTTGAGAAAGGTCAGTTGTTGATTTTCTTCTTGTATCAAGTCTATGATGTTCTAATTCAAGATAATGTCTGTTTGCAGTTTCCAATTGTTCTAGAGGAAGCTGCTTTGCCCAGAGAACAGAGTGCCTTAGCAGTAACAGTCACTAAAAGAGGACTTTGGAAGCGTCTTCTCATTTCTCAGTTCTGTGTACAGTTTCTGAAATGGCTCGAGGATTATGAAGAACATCATAATCATCTAAATATAGATGTGTAATATGACAATCTACTCATTTTAATACTTTTTAATATTCATAACCAAGCTTTGTGAACAATATTGTGTGTAGGCTGACATTTGAGTAGCACAATTACTACCTGCTGTGGTTCTGTCAGAAGAGGAAAAAAAAGGTGCACAGTATGGTAGGAACACAGAATTTGTCACATTGTGACAAAGATTTTTGGAGTGATTATGGGTACTTAGCAGCTTGACTCTGCAGGGAAATTGCTCTCTTTTCTCCTTCTCCTCCAACTTCAGCAATATTTGTGGAAAAGTCATTGTAAATTTTATTTTTTTTTGTCAACATTCTTTTGCTTCCTAGTCATTTATTCAGGACAGGCAGTACAGAGAAGAAGCCTTGACAGATTGACAAATGGAATTTGCAAGTAAAAATGCATTTGAAGTAAGAAATGGAAAAATTTAAATAGCTAAATTTTTGTTTCAGTCTTCCCCTTGTAATTGCTAGTATGGTTTTCTAAGTTTGCAGAGTTAAAATCGTAAAAAGGCACGAACTTGTGGATTGTGTTGCAAAAGGGGAATATTTTGGTAATAAGCTGGTTGACTGTGTAATTTAAAAAAAAATTTTAATAATAAAACAGAAATTGAGATAAGAAATGTACTGTGGCACTTCAAATTTTTAGAGAGTATGTATTCTACAACTTGAGGCTTGAAAGAAATTGTATTTTATTGATGGAATTGACTAATATATTCTGAATGCATACTTTGTGTTAGTAGGAAGAGACTAAAAGTAGACTGGTGATTGCAGTGGGTTGTATAAAGTGTTTTGAAACTGGCAGAACATATTTGATCTGTTTGTCTATGGTAAGATAAATACCTTAATTGTATCAACGTTGTTGGGATAATCCCATGGCAATGTGGTTAAACAGATGATCCAGATTTGAGAGTTTAAGTATATAGAATTTTACTTTCCTAAGGCCATGACAAACAACAGTTCTTTATCTTTAGCTTCCTTTGGAAGTACTGGATGAGGAAGGAAGAATAAAAAAAAAAAGCACTTACTTTGTGTTATAAAGTATGAAGTTTACTTTTACTAGAAAACTTTCACTGGTAACTCTTCTGACATTAAATTTAATGCATTTTTAAGGAGCAAAGCATAGTCTGCATGGAATATAGTGACTGTTTCTGTTTATTGGTTTCATGCTCAATTAGGATCCAGACAAAAAATCCCAAACCCAAAATTGCAGGAAGAAGGATAGGTATTTTAAAGGGAAAAGAGTTCAGCTGCAGGGATTAGAATTTTATGCTTTTTCTAAAATGGTTGCAATTAAGAATTCTGTAATAGTAGTTCTCCAAGCCTCATCTTCCTAGATGTTCTGGAAAAAATGGTCGTTGTAGCAACACAAGCACCATGTAAAATAGATTTTTGACAGCTGCCTGATCTGATGCTCCCAGTAGCAAAAGGGTCATGAAAGGGCATTTTTAATTTAACCACCATGACTGATTTTGTTCATTTATTTGTTTACATTCACTCTCATTGAAGAATGAAGTTTGGAAAGTTTCTTAGAATGTCATCCAGTCCAACCTCATCCAGTCTCTTGCTCAAAGTAGAGCTGTCACAGATGAAGTTTGGAAAGTTTCTTAGAATGTCATCCAGTCCAACCTCATCCAGTCTCTTGCTCAAAGTAGAGCTGTCACAGATTGCTCATTACATTGTCCAGTTGTAATGAAAATCTCCATGGCATTTCTTAAACTCAGTGCAGTTTGCTACAGATTTTTATTCTCTCCCTACTGCCCAACTTTGACTTTGTGCTTACCTTTCCTGGCTATGGTCTTCACAGGGTCCTGTAGTGAGCCAGACCAAGAAGTCAAACAGGCAGAAAACTGATGACTTTCCTGATGAATGCCCTTTTTTAGCCCAGCTGCTCATACTCTTAAGAATATTTCAAATATGGGTATTTGCTTAGTAGTAAAATGAGATTGGCAGAAACAAACCAGTTCCCAACAGGGATCTATGAATGCTGCCTGAATATAGGTATCTGTTCATGTGATACAGAAGACTTGGTACATATGGCACCAAACTATTTCCAGAAAAGGTAACATGATATGCTATGGCACTACCTTACAGCAACATGTACTGCCAATAAGTAGCAGTCAGGAACAGGCCACTGTTGACAGTAAAAGTAATGTGAATTGCCCTAAGGACGAGAGAGTTTGAGCAAGCTCTATTAACTGTTTTTTAAGGGATTGCAAACCATTGACTGCCTTAAGCTCCAGAAAGTGGAGAGCTATTTCCCTGTCCTGTGTAACACTACATGTGCTCTATACCTGGTACTTCCTACAAGTGCTGGATGTATTGGGAATGTGGAGTAGACCAAAGACTGTAATGAGGATATAAAGCACGTGTTCTTCTTGTCATTAAAGTAAACTGTTCAGCATCCCTGCTGGCAAGGTATGATACTACTGGACAGGGCAGTTGAAAATCTTGAAAAGGGAGGAGAAAAGAAGCAACAGAAAAAAAGATGAGTGACGAATTACTCTTTTATTTCTTCTTAGGAATAAGCTTTTGCATGGTTTTACAATACAGCGCAGATTAAGTGTTACTCTGGGGGGATACAGAGACAATGTATTTGAAGGTCCAAATAAGACCTATAGTCCTGAAAAAAGTCCACACAAATAGTCCACACAAACCTGTATACAAATATATATGTTTCTGATAATCTTTAAAGCAAGGTGAATCATTTCAGGAGCTATTTTTTTCTCATATAGTTGTTTGGAATTTTTTCCATTCTTGACCATTCTGTACTGTGGAGATGAAGCAGCATCTTGTAGTCATCTGTGCGATTTCTTGTTTTCATTTCTGGCCACAGATTTTTCAGGTTTATTTCCTGTAAGTATCCTTTTTATCGGATCAGCTAAGTATATATGGGTAGTGCAGAAATGGTAGGACATCAAAAGTGTTCAGCAGCAGTACTTGGGATTTGATCTCCGATATATCCAAGCTGATTTAAAATCTGAAGTAATTTCAAAATAGTGTGTATTTTGTCTTTACTATATCACTAGGTTGTATTATATTCTGCCTTTTCCTATCACTTGAAGTTAGTGTTAAGTGAGTTAGTACTGAAAGACATTAATGACTATTGTAGATTTCTATGGCCATCATCTCAAACATATCTCTGAAAACTAGTCTCCTGGATGTATTTGCTGACTTACTATGTTTTCAGTGTAATATCCTATATGCAGCAAAAATGTCTGATATCCAAACTGCTAGCCAGTATGTGTGTTTAGAAATAGTGTCAGTGTCTAAATGTTACCTAGTGCATCTTGCTTGTGACTTGTGTAATTTTTGCATATCATGGTAACTGTGAGCATACTTGTCATCTATACTTACTTGCATTTACCACCATGAGGATACGAAAAAATATGCTGTACCGTGGTATTTTGACACTTTCACAACTTTGTGTGCCTATTTTCCTGTACATTTAGGAGGCATTATAAACATGTCAAAAACTTCTGCTAGGGCTGTCCATGGAAGCTACTTTTCTCTGTCCAATCTATGTAACTCCTAAATTTGAAGAGTTCTTTGAGTAAGTAAAATGCAGCTTGTAATACTCTTCATTTTGAGAGAAACAAGTCTGCTGGATTAAATAATTCATGTAATGGTGATATAATGGGAGTGAAAAAGGTAGGTTAAGGGTATTAGAACTAAAGGCACTACTATCATGAAAAAGACAAAATAAACGTACAGCTGTGGTAGCCCTTGATTTGGTGCAATAATGCTGTTAGCAGAATAGCTTTTATTACTAGATTTAATGTTTATACACACATAGTGACCCATTACTGTTTTTGACTAGGAAGAAACAAGAGAGCTCTTGTGTAATTTGTGGTTTAGTTCACTCTTCCTGTATGGAGAAAAATTGTAAATGAATTTATAATTGTCTTGGAGGACTGAGTTTATGAACTACTGTAAATATTTAATGACCCATTCTGTAGGCTCGAAATAAGGGTAGGTATCTCAGAAATTCTTCAAAGATCATGCCAGTTTATTAGCAAGAAGTTGTACTAAAACCGACTTTTTATTGGATAGAAAAATTTGCTGCAAACTAAATAATATAGAGAAATAATAATATGAGAAAACCTGCCTGTACCTTAGAGCATCCTAGTCATTACTTCTTTGCAGCTGTGGAATTTTGTAAGTTAAATTGGACTGTGATTGAGTAGGGATCAAACCGTTTAATCTTATTTGTGAAGAATTTCTTGGGCATGAAAAGGATGTGTGATAACTGTGGATGTTTGTATCTAGTTGTCAGAACAGAAATGGGTTGATACAGGTAGGTGTGCAGCAGTATGCAAAAATGTGGTGAAAGCAAAAAAAATTCACAATATTGTTTCTATTTGCTTTGTGGTTCTGTAGACAAGAATGGAATTTATATGAACAATGTTTAATATTACACATGCAGCTTCCATGCTTACCTAGCAATTTTGTTTAGCTGACAAAACCAACATAATTTCTATTGGGATAGCTGCCAGCTTCTGCATCTTTGGATGCCATATGAACTTCACTGCAAAGACCACATGCTCTTTGTCCTGTGCACCTCCTGAGAAACTTCCTCTTTCCTTAAAAAGTGCTTTGACAGAATGTAAGTTCTATACTAAAATTAGCTTTCAGTTTTATCAAGATCTTTAAAAATTTAGATATGACTTTGAAGTCATAGAACATCCCAGGTTGAAGGGTCCTTGAAAGATCATCTGGCCCAATCATTTGGGGATGGGAGTCTAGATGAGAGTGTCTGGCGCCCTGTCCAATCACATCTTGAAAACCTCCAGTGATGGAAGCTCTACCACATCACTGGGGACGTTGTCGCAGTGAATTTTGATTCTTATTGTAAAAAATTTCTTTCTTGGGATGAAACCTCTCTCAGTGCAACTTGTATGCGTTGCCTTTTGTCTTCTGTGTGGCTCCTTGTAAAGAGGGAGCCTTTACCCTCTTTAAGTACTGGAATACTGTGATGAGTTCCACCATTGAGCCTTCTCTTCCCTAGAGAGAAAAAACCTAATTCCTTCAGTCTTTCCTCATGGGACAGGTTCAACAGCTCTTTGAACATCTTTGTGACCTTGCTTTAGACCTGCTGCAATCCAATCCTGTCCTTGAATTGTAGAAACCAGAACTGGACAAAGTACTGCAGGCACAGCCTGATGAGTGCTGAGTAGTGGGAGCTATTTAATTTCTTATTTTTTAGAGTTCTTATGGCTGTGTGCATTGAGTGCTTTGAGGGCCAAATAGAATTTCACACACTGAAAGCTTTTAAAATTTTAGTAAATCTATAGTTTATCTTATTTAGTATTTCTTAAAATACATTCTCACTATTCTCAGTCAGTCTTTTCCAGATTTTTCTGTGTATAGATAGGTTGAGAAAGTTTTTCTTCAGATTGTATTAATTACGAGAGTGTGGGAAAGGTTTAAAGTTGTAGGGACAGAATAGTGAAATACAGGAGACAGGGTGCTGAGCTGGCTGTGAGTTTGAAGTGAAGAAAATTCCTGCTGAAGTCTGAAACCCGTTGCACCCTCTCACAGAGCTGGAATGAGACGGGAGTCCACTGTAATGAAGGAGGATGTGGAAGTATGGCCCGCTGGCTTTCTTGATCAGTGCAAACCAAATAAGTGCTGTGTGCTGGTATGGATTTCTGTTGTAAAGGTATATCTTGTTTTAAACGACCATGTCTTTTTCAGGTGTTCATTTGCAAAAGGAATTGCCTTGCATTAGCAGCTTCAGAAAACTGGAGTGAAACTGTTTTTTGCTGAATATATTCTGCCCTTTAGATAGTTTGAAAAAAGCCACTAAAGTTAATATATCATATGTTTGCCTTTATTAGTTGGAACTGGAATTGATGATACAAAGTCATCTTCACACCCTAGCTGCATTTAATTTTGGAGGTACAATTCCTAAGGCAGAAATGTTTTTGATTTGGTGAAGAATATGGAAAAGACCTGTAGCTTTTCGTGTTGTTAAAATGTGGTTGAATTTTTGTTGCTGTCCACTAAACTTGGCGTTTAAAAAAAAATTTGTAAGTTTGTAAAAGCACTTACCTTGTGGAATTTCTTTTATTTTAGTCCTTAGAGCTGAGCAGATCTAAAACTACAGTAACTGTGGCACCTTGGAATTTTATTTTTTCTTTGGCATATTGAGTATTATATATTAATTCTTCCTGCTTGTGCCTTTTTTTTATTTTTAAAATCTTTTATCATGCTTTCAATTTAATAAATGTATCTGTGGTGAAGGAAGCAGATGGACCACAAAGTCAAGTGACATGCACCCTCTAGGGGAAGAAGAACCTGCCACTTGAATTTCTTCAGCTCATAGGGGACAGATCTTTAACACTACTTTGGCTATGCTTAAAGCTAAGTCTAATCATGTCAGATAAAAATGCTTATTTTATTTTCAGTACGTATGAATTGCAGTATCACTCTAATATATTCTTTCTTGAAATCTGAGCTTTCTACAGGAAAAGAGTTAGAAGTCTTTCTCATACATTAGTAAAGCTTTGTAAGTGCAATTCAAGACTTGAAATAGGATAAAATTAGCTTAGAAATTAGATCCCATTTTATATGGAGACAAGGGTTTTTTGCACACAGCAATGCTGGCAATCTCCAGAGGGCAATGTTAACCTTACTTGTTCCATACCTGTTTGCAGGTATGTCCAAAGTGAGAACAGTGTGCTTTTCACTCTGAAAAACAGGGTTGAACTGTTGTGCCTCTGATGAAATTTATGTGGAGATGTTGCAAGTGCTATGTAGTTTTGCCTTTGTTGCATTTTCTAAGTGCAATACATTGCAAATTGGAAAAAATATGAAGGATTTTGGTTGTAGTTCCAGAAGGGTTAATGATCTGCTCAATTATTTTTTCTCAACTTCTGAAGGAATATTCTGTGTATACTCAAAAGAAATTGTGACTGCAAAACTTTTTAATTTATGCATCGGCTTCTCTTCAAATGAAAGCACATTTTGAAAAATTCCAGTCTGCTTCTAAAATAAAGATAACATTACCACAGCAAAGTAGTATTTTATATTTTTATTGATATAAATTTTTTAAGAGCAAAAGTCTCTCTACTTGACCATATTAGCGAAATGTATATACTACCCATAGAAATAGCATAAATACTTCTTGCCTCATATTTTTAAGTCACAAGTTTGTGTTGTGAAGGACTCTTTAGTATTATTTTAGCATAACAACAAGAAAAAACCCAAGAAAATACACATATATACACAAAGCCCTAAACTTCTTTTTGTGCGTCACTTTCAAACCAGGGTGAGCTGCATAATGCAACTTTTTTTACATCTGTGAGTCAGTTTTCAGTAGGAATTCATGGACTTGTTTGTATAAAATCCTTTCAGTAAAGGCAGCATATCGGGGAGTATTTAATTACATTTATCTCCAATAAGCAGAGAGGGAGGTTCATAAATCTTTATGTATCTTGTATTTTGATTTAAGGTCAGATCACCTGGTTCGGCTATGAAAGTCCTCGTAGTTTCTGGGACTACATTCGAGTAGCTTGCCGAAAAGTCTCTCACAATTGCATCTGCAGTATTGAGAACATGGAGAATGTCGGTTCTTCTAGAGCTAAGGTAGGGAAGAGAAAGGCTAAAGTGACTTCTTTATTGCATTGCTGTGACATTTCTGTACCTGTAAAAAAACCATAGTACTTAGCTTACTCTACACATTTTTTCATGGTTTGAAATTTTTTTTTTAATGTGCCTAGTGAATATTTGCTTTTAAAAAGCCCCACTTTTAAAGGAATTTGTTTCTTTTAAAATTTGTTACTCAGTAGAAAAAATTGTCTATTCAATGATTGTGTTATATTATAAAATGATTGTCCTCAGATTTTTTACCTTACATAATTTTTTGAAAACACAGTATGTTAAAGGAAATTAAATTCTTGTGGATATGCCTAAGAAGCATTAAAAGTGTAGAAATGGGGTGATTCTTTTCTTTCCTCTTCTAATCATTTTACTTCATATAGAATTTATGCACTAATAGAATAGGCGCAATCAGCTCTTTAGATTTATTTTAACGATCTTTCTGAATTCTGAGATTTTAATAGATATAAATATTTAAATTCAGTAGATAATAAGTTGCAAGGCTATTCTCTGAAATGTTCTTATAAATAAATCAAAACTTTCTTTTACTCTGTGGAATACTTCATGACAAATAGTAGGCAGAGAGCCTGATTTGTGCAGTGAGTATGGAGAACGGCACTCAGTTATTCAGGGGAGTATTTTGAATATCTGGATCTGAAAAGACAGAGAGCCTGTTGACACAAATACCCACCATGTGCATCAGTTTGACTGCTGGTCCAGATAAGTGTCCTCCTCAGCCTGGAAGCTGTCAGCAAGGGTTTGCCAGTGCTAGCTGGCTCTGCTTTCACTGGCGGCGCGTAGGCTTTAGTCCTTAGCTCAGCAGCATCATCAGTTTGATGGTTTCAGTCATGTTCGAAGTAAATGCAACATAAAGGCAGCTCTCCAGGTAAATGTCCTTTTAATTTTAGCACACTCTGTCTTAAATTTTTTGCTATGCTATTGGTATTTATGGAAGCAATTTTATCTAACATTTCATAGAATCTTGGAATGGTTTGGATTGGAAGGGATCTTGAAGACCATCTAGTTCCAACCCCCCTGCTGTGGGCAGAGACACCTTCCTGCTCTCTTTTAGCTTCCCCCTTGTCCTGTCACTACATGCTCTTGGAAAAAGTTTCTCTCCGTCTTTCTTGTAGGCTCCCTGGAAGGCCACAATTAGGTCACCCTGAAGTAAGATTATAATCTGCTGCTGGTTCTGGTAGAATATCTGTAGTGACATTCAGCTAGATGCCAATAAGCACCGAATGCATTAAGCCTAAAGACATCTTACTACTTACAGAAGTGTTTGTAAGTTTATATGCTTTACAAGAAATGTTCCTGGTGTTCTCAAAAAGGCAGTTGTAACTGTGGCAGCCATTGAAACGTCTCCCTCGTGTAAACTACAATCCTGTGCACTAGGCCTGCAATCACAGCACAACGTGCTTTCCTAAGGGTTATTTTTTAAAGTTATTGTTGTTGTTTATGGAACTGTTCGAGTGACATTTTGCTTTTGGACTCTGCGAGATTTAGGCCTCTTGGATTTGATTTCATGTCTATATTTTATGTGCACCTTGTATAATAATGTTGTTACTGAGGGGAAAAAATACAGCACAACTCATTTTTTTATATAAATCCCACAAATGTTTAAATGCACACAGAGAATCACTTTGAAGGCAAGTTACTGACACTTTACTGTGGAACCAACTGGATGCTTCTGATAGGATTGATTTTAAAATGTAAAGCTTTCTGTCCTGATCTGCTGCCTCTCACATACGTGAGCTTTTCAAAAGGCTGGAGCATATAATTAAAGAAAAATTCCTCCACTCCCTCCTTAAAATTTTGGATAACTTTATTTCACAATAAACTTTGTGTCCTTGTAAGAATGTATTTTTTATTTTCATTATTGCTATAATGAAGTACATCCTAGCAACTTTCTGTTTAGTGGTAGTTCTGTTAATCAGTCATTTACTCAGGTAAACCAATGGTATTTGTTTTCAGATTGTAAAACTGTTTCTTTCTGTAATGCTTAAATATTCAATACCTGTTTTGTCTTGCAGGGTCGAGCATGGATAAGAGTAGCACTTATGGAAAAACATTTGTCTGAATACATTTCCACAGCTCTGAGAGACTTCAAAACAACCAGGTCTACAAGAATTTTATTTTTGCAATCTTTTAGTAAATGTTATTTAAGTGAGGGACTTATGTTTGGAAGTGAATGGTGCACTTGATTTGTATAGTAAAGGATGTCATTAGTGAAAGACCTGTAACCTAATGAAAGATATCTAGAGCTGGTATGGATTTGGTTTTAGCATGGGTAAAACTGGAAAATTGAAAATCTCTTTGTGATTTAAAAAATGTGGAAATAAGCCTGGAATTCTTGAAAAGTCAGAAGCAAAGAAAACGTCTCTAAAGTAGGAACTAAATTTGAAATTGTGGTATAGTAAAAATAGATATAGTATTCCTTTCAAAATTCATAGACAGCCTAAGGACTTACTAAAAAAAATAATTTTTATAGTGACTTTTCCTGAAGAAAAAAGGAAGAGAATTCCAGGAACCTCTTGAGAAATATAGAATAGCAGAATCGGTGATCAGGCATAGCTAGGATTCTTGATATAATAAGAAAAATGTGTATCAGATTTTTGTTTTAACTTCTATTGATAGAAACAGTTAGGGACGAGAATATGCTTTGTGATAGAAAATACTCTGGCAGTTTTGGTCTGATTTTAGATAATGTGATTATTAGATGATATTTTATCTTGTAATGAGTATGTCAGAGATTTTTGATGAAGTCATCTGAATACAAGTGAATCTGTAACATGGACTTTATATTGAACTCTAAAAGTTTAGACATAATGAATGAGCTATTAAAACAATAACAATTTTCTCTGTAAGGACTTCTGTTCATTTAGAGTATTATTTGTTTTAATGCTATTTGTCCAGAGATCTCCATATATTTTGTCAATATTAAGCTGACTTTGAAACTCAACTAGGTAAACATCCCATTTCATTGCAGTTTCAAAACCTGCTGTCTTTACCCAGATTTGCTTGCATTCATAGTAGACAAGAAGCACATAAAACAAAGAAAATCTGGAAAAGATTTACTCATGCTGCCTCAAACTGAAAAGTCACATGGCTTTTTGAGGGGGAGATGAAGAAGAGTAGGGTCACAAATTATGTAGTTAAGTAGTATATTCTTTGTCCATGTTTTGGTAGTGTAGTTGCTTAGTGGATAACAATGGTCTTACTTGATTAGCAGTTTCAAATTCATTTATTTGAACATGTTAATGTTTAATATATTTGAATGTTCTTTCAGTGGTATAGCTTTTGGAAACAACTTCTCTTGCATTCCAAACATAGTAAGTGCAAAGTTTCTTTAGAAGTAATATTTTTAAATACTTCTAATGGAAATAAAAATTACATTTTCAGGTTTTGGTTGTGTGGATTTCAAAGCCACTAGCAATAATGGACATACTTTCTTTTCCCACGTGGGATTTCAGATACCTAATAACTGACCTGATTTTTTGGGTGATGCTCTGCCTCATTTATTTAGCATTTTAAATCATATATTTTACTGTATGCATATTCAATAATTACTTGTATAAACTATAAATTTCTTGTGTTACACATGTATGTAGAGTACAAGGCTATCTATCATGCTGATAGCTCTTTTTAAACCTCACTGTTGTATTTAGGTGCCTGGAGTTAGTACTTTAATGAAGCAGCACATTCTTAGTGCTGGATGTGCATGTTACGCTTGGAAGAGGGGTTGGATTAAGCATGGGCACAGAATTATTTTTCTGATAAATTGGTCAGACTCTTAAATTATAGCAGACTGTTGTGTTGTCAGAGATGTCGAGTGTATAGCACTGAATGAAGATTAGTGGGTTTTCCAAGGGGACCGTTGGTTTGGCTGTGTTACTGCAGCTGTCTTTAACACTGGCATTGCCAGGCTGACTTCTGCGTCTCACCGTTGAAGGTGTGCCCTGTCCTTTTTGTGTGATTTCTTCCTAGGCACTATTTTACAAGAACTCAGTGCAGATTGGTACCTGGCAGTGATTTTACAAATGCCAGTGAAATGGTTGGTAATCTGCACATACTGGGGGCACTGCTGTTTGTTCACAAAAAAGAGTCCCTGTGCTGAACCAGACTGTGGAGTCCATCTAGCTCAAGTGCTCTGGCTCAGCCAGCTTAGCCTCTTAGTGCCCTTCCTGAAGTCAGAGAGTAGAGAGCTGAGTTTGTACTTCCTAGCCTCAGTATCAGGATGATAATCTCTGTCTTCTGAGAGGAAGTCTTACAGATTTCTTCCTTCTACTGAGAACATCCAAGATCTTGAACAACTCATCTCCTTATAGTGAATGGATGTCTGTTACAAAACTGCAAAAGTGGGACTTCTCACAGCATGCATTATAACACAATTTCTGGAGCTGTGCCTCAAAGCATGTCTTTTCTGGATGTTCACCACGCAGCCAACTGGAGCTCTCTCTGAACCATCCAGAAGCTTTCATGCAGTTCTTAAAACAGATGGCGTTTTGCTAGGGCAGTGTTGCTGGTATTTGTCGGAAATATAGGTTGTATTCGGTAATCTGGTGCTTTGTTGCATGTATCCATTGCTAGAATGTAAAGGTGAGCTGTGCATCTCAGTTCTTAGTGAGTGACATTTCAACCTTACCTTTGGTACTGAACACCTCTTGGTTTCCGTCTTGCCGTGTGTAATTCTCAGGTGAATTCTGGTGACTTTTCAGCATGCATCTTCCCAGCAAGCAATAGTTTAGGAAAAGGTAAACTACCTGAAAAATAGCTGATTTGTGAAAATATTTTTTAAAAAAAAGATCAACTACTAAGAATGAAAATTGAATGTTGAACTTTAAAAGAACCTGCAAGTACAATTCTGAGAGAGAATTTCTTTTCATGTGATGGAATCATTATTTCTTTATGTACATGACATAAATTCTTCCTTTTAGAGGTAAAGTATAACATACCTTTGTAATTTTTTTTGCATTTTATCCATCCTGTTCTACTATTTCACAGGACTAATATTGAGAATTCTTTTTGCTTATGTCTAAATTCTTATGTGCTTTAAGATTGTGGTGTTTTGTGCTATGCAGTCTATTAGTTTGCTTTATTTGAAATGAAGTATGAATGCCTCTGGGGTTCATGAATTGTTTTTATTTAAACTGGATTTCTTCAGTTTTCTGTTCAAAATGAAAAATAGCTGAACTAATTTCTTTTTTCTTGAAGGAGGTTTTATGAAGATGGAGCAATTGTTCTTGGTGAAGAAGCAAATATGCTTGCTGGTATGCTGTTGGGACTCAATGCAATTGATTTCAGGTACTGTATTTGTATGCTTCATAACAAAATGTTCAGGAAAAGTACTTACAAATCAATGTATTATGGGAAACATTCTTAAATTCCCGTGGTAGTTTGAGAGACAAAACTTAGGTTGAGGTGAAGAAGAGGGAAAGAGAGAGATCTTGAATGGCTCTTCTAGATAAGAACCAAGTTATGCTTTTATATAACTGCATGACTATCTGGTAGTTTTTTCAGGTGTCAAACTCCTAAAAGCAATCAGAAGTATAATTGCAGAATATATTTCAAACCTATTAAATGAAGCTTATAAGTGTGACATCTTTTAAAGTTATTTTTAAACTGTAAGGAAAACCCTGCGATTAAGTACTTGGTTATGCCCTGGTAGTCGAGGACAACATTGTAATTGCATATGTAGAAGGTAATCTTAAACTTTATCACTTCTGAATTTTAAAAACTTAACTTAAAAATAACCATTTAATATCAATTTGTGTTATAATTACCTGCAGCTGAACTGCTTACATTAATTGACCTTTGCAATTTCTAGCCAGGTTTTTGTGGGCTTTCCTATATGATTAATTCTGTATTTTTGAGGTAACAAAAGTGCAAGCACACCGTAGATGATAAAAAAACCAACACAATGTACATATATATATATATATATGAAAAAAACCCCATCAGCAATGTATAAAGATTACAGTGCCTATAAAAAGATAGAACGTGGCTGGTGCAAGACCTTGTTAATATGCCTGGTTGGGCCAATTTAGCCTCGGGCAGAGCCACTGGCAGAGGGGTTCATACTCCAGCACAAGGAAAAGGAGACTGACAATGCTGTTCTCCATTCTTCTGTCAGTTCACTGTTAGTATTTGCCCTGCAGTAGCATTAATGCTTGTCACAGACCAATACAGGAGGTAAACTGCCAGAAAACAGACCAGTAGCCTTGCTGGATGCACTCAGTGATTGCCCATTGCCAAGAGGCCCTTCGGAGATTTACTCTGTTTAATGTACCTCTATGCCAGACTTGCTGGACTCTTCTGTGCCAGCTTAAATTGCTAAAGAATGAAAACACATCCCCAGTAAGAGGACCGGATAGTTCTTTTTTTGTTAGCTAGTTTAGTTCACGGAAGCGTCCTCTTGGTGGCAGAGATTATGGGAGAACAATGCTTAGAGAAGAAAAGGAACAAATAGGAATGAGCAATGTTTTCCCTTTCTGGTGGTAAAGACCATTTAGTTCAGCTGCCTGTGGAACTGCAACTAGGTTGGGAAAGAAATTTAAAAAAGAAAACAACCTAAAAAGGCAGGTCTTGATGGCTGCTGAACCATCATGGAGTCAGATAAGTGCCAATACCACTGTAAGGAGGGGAATGTCATGTTTGCATTTAAAAAAAATGGAAAAAAATGGGGAGGGAGAGGTTGAAAACACAGGATAGCTTCTTTTTTCAGCATTTTGTCATTAGATTGGCTTAACTACATCCTCAACATATGTTCTGAAAGAAGTGTGCTGCAGGATGGTAAGAGTGCTAGCCTTGTGTACAGCAAAATTCAAATCTTACCATATTTTATTAGTTTAAGATTGACATAATCTGAAATTAAACTGTTTCTGTATTAGCCCTGTACTTGGAAGGACTACAGCTATACATGAGTAAGCATTGCAAGATTAGGTCTGCAGTATGTAAATGCTCTCATAAACAATCATCAATTGACTGTGTTTGTCTCACAAGCCTTGGTGGTACACACTAGGGTGTGAGAGCTTAGTTGTGTGACTGCACTTGTTTTTCTTTGTCCTCTGATTTCTAATATAAAGGAATCTGTTAATGGTATTCTGACTAATGATTGGCTCTTGAAGACATTTACATTTTCTCAATGCAGCTTTAAGAGTCTAAGAATTTTCTGTGCAAAATAGGAACTTAGTACTACAGGAGCGTTTTTATTCTGCCACATATCACAGAATGTTTCAGGCTGGGAGGGATCGCAGTGGGTTGTCTGATCCAACCTCCCTGCTCAGGCAGCGTTATCCTAGAGCACATTTTACAGGATTGTGTCCAGACGGTTTTTGAGTATCTCCAGTGAGGGGGACTTCACAGCCTCTCTAGACAATCTGTTCCAGTGCTTGGTGTCATCTGCACAGTAAAGAAGTTCTTCCTCATATACAGGTGGAATTTTCTGTGCATCAGTTTCTGCCCTTTGCCTCTTGCCCTATTGAATGGCACCACTGAGCAGAGCCTTCATAGTATTGTGATTTGAATGGCTGAGAAGCTGTAGCCGTCCTTTGCATGTTATATATGAGATTCTTTTTCAGTTCAGTGTCTCTTACAAATGTTGACTAGATTATCTGTGTGGAACGGTAAATAAGACTTTGGGCTGGAGATGAAACAGCTTGTGTGAGAACATCACCTGATTTTTTTCTCCCCTCAGAGCAATATGGAATTAGGTGATTGTGGTCTTGCAGGGGTGCTTTTTCGCTTTCTTTGTTTTTCATTTCTTTGGGGAAAAAAAACAACAACCCTTTAGATGTACTTCCCAAACAGCACTTAAATTACTGCATTTTGAAAAATAGCACTTTGCAATTTGGTTAGCAAAAGCTGTGACTTACTAGAATCTGTTTATCAATAACAGAGACAGGAGGAGTGAGGAATATGAGCATTGTGAAAGCATGATAATTTTGTCACTTCTGTAATAATTAAACATGGTTGAAATGCAATAATTTATATCTGGTACAAAAAAGAACACAGTGTAAATGAAAGCTTTACAAAGCTACAGCCATTTAAGAACATTTTCCAAAAGTTGGGTTCATTTATATTCCTCAGCTTCTTGAGGCCCAGCACCTTTAAGTGTCAGAAAGAAGAAAGACCCTGAAATATTTTTGAGAAAATTATTTTTTACTTGGTAGAGTGGTTATATAAACACTCTGCAAACCCGTTAAGTTATGTTAAATGCAGAAAATTCCAAGCTCGTGCATAATTCTTCTCTTTCTGTTGCTTCAGTTAACTTTCCTGTTATTCTCTTGCCGTCTCTCCATATTTTTCAGAATAAAAGCAAATGTTTAAAGGCTAGGGTTTATAGCACCAAAAAATTACAAAAAATTAAGTTTCAGATTGGTAATATTCAACTGTCACTGTTATTTAATTTCATGTAATAAACTTATTGTTCTTTCTCTGTTTTATCAGTTTTTGTCTGAAGGGTGAGGGATTGGATGGAAGCTATCCCGCTGTCATAGATTATACACCGTACTTGAAGTTCACCCAAAGGTACTTTTTAGTTTTACTCTGCTTTTTAATTTTATTTCATTGGCAAAATTTTACTTTTTATTAGGCGTCTTACTTTTCATTTCATATGCAAAATGATATTTATCTCTAAGTACAAACCTGAACACTCAGCTACCTCGCTCTTTCAGACTGTTGGAATTGTTACATGACTCATGAAATGTGAGTCATGCTAATTTTGTTTCCTTGGTTCAGAATAACAGTTCAGCGGGAAACAAATGCTGTATCTCCTTTGATGATCACAAGACAAAGCTGTCCTTTCTCTTAGGACTTTTCTGTGTAGCCATAAAACTAAAAAAGTAGTTATTTTGTAAATAAAAATTATATATACCCCGGTAAATGTAAGATATGACATAAGCAATATAAGCCACTAGCACATAACAGAAAGTCATGACCGGTGGCTATGTAAACTGACTTTCTACCTGCATTTTGCTCCTCTGATCAGCCTTATGATTAATAATAAAAAGAATTCTCACTATCTAATAAATCAAGTAGCAATTTGGCATCACCAAAAAGCATGGAAATTAATGGTATGTTTTCAATTGTTAGGTTTACCAAAATGAGAGAAGCAGTTAGGAATAGTCTTGAAGATGTACAACTGTACATGAAACATCCTAGTTACTCTCTTGAAGTTCTTACTAGCTTACATGTTAGTGACAAATTGTGATTCAGTTTGTATCATGGCAGAATCATGGGGTTGTGGAAATCACTACTTAAAAAAACCTGGCAAATTCTGTTAGTGTAGTGGGAAATACAGCTGTAAGGGAAGATTTTCACAACGGGTACAGGGGTAAATCGGAATCACAGAATTGTTAGAGTTGGAAGGCACCTTTGGAAATCATCCAGTCCAAGCCCCTGCCAAGACAGGGTCACCTACAGCTAGTGACACCTGGAGCAGGAATGTGTCCAGGTGGGTTTTGAATGTCCTCAGGGAGGGACACTCCACAACCTTCCTGGGCGGCCTGTGCAAGTGCTCTGCCATCCTCAATGTATAGAAGTTCTACTTCATGTTGAGGTGGAATTTCTTCTGTTTTGGTTAACGGCCGTTGCTCCTTCTCCTGTTGCTGGGCATCACTGAAAAGAGCCTGGCACCATCCTCTTGACACCTGCCTTTGAGATATTTATATGCATTGATGACATCTCCTCTGTCTTCTCTAGACTAAAATAAATTCTTGTCTTTGAGACAGACGTCTGCATTCTCTAGCATGCATTGATTCTGGATGATATGAAGATATTTGAACAATGAGTCTACTTACTGTGTAGGGAGATACATTCTGTGAAGTATCAGGCACTTGATCTTTGCTATGAACATAGTGATACATTCTGATTTAAGTTTATCTTGATTTAACATAATGACAACCACTTTTTTGGGTTTTGGTTGTTTGGTTTTTTTAAGAAACAAAATCTAATTTTACATACTACTCTTTGCCCTGAATTTGTGAAGAAAAGGTTAAGTCATTACTTCCTTAGATAACATATTACCCTTTGTAATGCATTTTCCCTTTGTACTTAGGAAACTAGCCCATGTGCAGTTGTCTAACTTGACTAAGATCATGAGCAAATTTTCACCCATTTTTTAGGTGGCTATAGAAACAAAAGCTTGAAATACGAATTGTGTTTAGTAATCCATCATATCCCAACGTTTCAATTTTTTTTGGTTTGCAGAGCTTTTTAAGAAATGGGATGCTTCAATTTCGACCAGAATTTGCATTTTTATAAGGACAGCTTTTGACTTGGCTAATAAATATGATTCTTCAGTTCTGACAGCATCAGCAGTGATGAAGAAGAGCTAAGAACACTGGGCAGTAGTGGCAGTGAAGGCAGTACTCCAGAGAACATTGGTCCTCCTTTCATCACAGATGAAAACAGTTGGTACAACAAATGCAAAAGGGTAGAACAGAAGTACCGGCTTGCATTGGAACAGAAGGTAAAAGATTAGTTTTGTGTGGGGGCTATGGAACCAAAGCTCATCACCAGCCAACTGGTGACATATCCATCTAAGTGAAGGCAGGAAAATATATTAGATATTGTTTAGTTTCATGTGAGTAGTCCTAAATTTTATGATCCTCAGAGTATCCAAGCATCTTTGCTCACTGATTTGAGGGAAAAGAGGTTTGATGAGTTGGGGAAGAGAATAGCAATAAATCAGAGATCAGATTTCACAATCTAATGTAGAAGCTTTGGCTTCTTTATCCAATCTTGGAATTACGGACACTGTGTCTCTAATGCTGTTAGGTTGTGAGCTTGAAGTTCACATAAATTTTCTCTTCCTTAGAAGCCACAGATTTTTATTGTTGTAGGTAGACTGACAGTTGAAGGCTTTTCTGATGATAGTGATGTTAAACTGTAACAGTGTTAAGCTAAACAAAAAGGATCAGCAAAGTAATCCATTTAGATGAAAGGCAAAACGATCTTCTCAGGGATACTAAGATGGGTTTTTAGAAAATAGGTAGTTTTACAACTTGATTGAAGCAGAATGGGAAAGGAAAACACTAAAGAGTGTGTTTGTGTTGGATTTTGATTTAGGTGGCATATCGAATGTAACTATAGAAACCAAAGGTAAGTTTTCCACCTACCACCCAACATACCTTAAGTTAAAGGTGAAGTGAAATTAATGTCCAAGCCTTTTAGTAATTTAGCATTTTCAAAGCAAAGTGCTTGTCAGTTTTTCATAACAGCATATTACATCTACAGTAATTACAATGCATATTAGCTAGTGAGAGAGAGAAGAGCTCTTCTACTTCATACACACCAAAGAAGTAGTGCACAGAGAAAGAAAGGAGGGGTCAGGAAAAATGACAGGAAAAAAAATGAAATACAGCTGGTTAAATTTTTTAAAATAACTTCTATTAGTGTTTTTAGTATTCTATTTTCCTAGTGTAAGAATTTGATTTTTGTGAAACTCTGAATAGTGTAAACCATATGAAAGGCTGGAACCACACAAGGGTGCTTGGACGTGTAATTATTTCTCTGAACACAGAATAGGTTGGATCAAAATTGGTTTATTTTAATGCACTTGAAAGAACATAGCTGAAGTTTTTCTAAGTAACACTGGGTCAGATTTACTGTGTGATAATAGATATTTAATGTTTATTTATATTAATTTTTTTTAAAAAATATGCATACAATTATTGCTTTTCTATTTTGGGTCCCTTGGACTTCTTGTTTTCAAAATATGACCTGACCTGTTGCATCCAAGTTGCTGGTTCAATCTTCTCAGCTAGTATGGTATCACTTTCCATATGGAAAGAACTTGTGTTCCTGGGGCTCTCTGGTACAGAGGGCATTTTCCCTGCTTTTATAAACCAAAATATGCGGTTCAAAAAGCAGTTCTTTAAATACATAAATAAAAACCTTTCTCTTGACCCACCAGAAGGAATTCTCATCCTTGCTAGACAAAAATATAGGATCAGTTCGAACTCACACTTTTCCCTACCATGCAGAAAGTGTTATCAGTTCTGGAGAAGCATTGAAGAGGACAAAATAGGTGGATGTTTATTGTTCTTGGTACATCCAAGTAGTTAATTTCCAAGGATACTCCATCAAAGTTGTGACATACATGTGTAGAAAAAATACTGAAATGTGTAGGCCACGTCCACAGTCCGAATCACTAGGAACCTCTGCATAAGCACAAAGGTAGTCAATGGCTGTAACAGCAAATGGTGACTTTGTTTTATTCATGAGTCTAAGATCCAGAACCATTCCCGTTCCATGGAAGTTATTTCTGGTAACATTCTCTTAATGAATTGCTGACTTCCACAGGTAACTAATGTAGGAGTGAACTTAATTCAGTTTTAGGATAAATCTTTGGAAATTTTGGTGCATTTAAACAATTTTAAAAATGATAGCTACTCTGACAGCTGTTGACACTTTCTTAGTTGTCCTCCCTTGGAATGCCTACTTGCAGTTGCAACAGCAAAATAACTTTTTTTTCCTAGGGTCAGAAAATTTTCTGTTGTCTAATTTTCATTTAGTATGTGCTTGCCAAGTTTTTATGATTCACTTCAGCTATACTACATCTGTTCTATTACAACTTGAACAAGTGACCATTAAGATGGACTACGTAATAGAGCTCCTTTCCCAGGTGTTTCTCTCCCTTCCCTTTTTTCACGGCAATAAGTTGCACCAACAACTGAGGTGCACTCAGTGCAGTAGGTACCAGTTAATCAGAGACTTTTTATTCGAACAAAGGGGCTTTCTTACATTCTCTGTGTTGGAAAATGGGATGTTTGTGATAAGAAGACCAAGTTGAAAATAATGTCTTTAGTAACTGATACAGTGGGTCTTATGGATCCTTCTTTTGCTCTATTGTCATTCATTTTGCCCAAATAGTGATACATTCCTTTTGTGCCTCCCAAGTAAGTATGTGTGCTGCAGTCATTAGTAGCACAGGTGAATGGTATTTACCAGGTCACAATGTGACAAAGCAATTGAATTGCGGCTAAAATAAAGGTCTCTCTTCTGAGCCATTCTACTATCCTGTCTTGGGTACTTGACCAAAGGACTTGTGGAGGGAAGAATAAACACAAAGCACGTGATTATGCACCACTTTTCTAATATGCTCTTGGCCAATGTATATCAGCTGAGGGGCTGCCTGAAGCTAATAAGCTTTGGCTGTGTAGTAACCTGTGATAGATGTCTCTTCCAAATACTTGTCAAATATCTCCTCAATTTCATGTAAAATTTCACCATGCAAAGAATTTTTTTTTGGCAAAGCATTCTGTGAATCTACCATCTGTTGTGTGAAAAACTACCTCCTATTCTGTCTTTTGAATCTGGCTCCTATGAGCTTGATTTCATGGTGCCTAACTCTTGTTTTTTAAAAAGTTAGAAACAGTCTCTTCCTTTCTGCCCTGCCCAGGCCACTCTGGAAATATGATGAGTTTGTCCTTTCCAAGTTGTCTCTTGTCCAGATCAATGAGTCATACTTTACACATTTGCTGTTTATGTGGAAGTTATCCCTTCCCTGTTCTGGAATGGTTTAAACTGTTCACTTTTGCATAGTAAGCTCCTGAATTATTTGCGTACCATTTATACTGGAATTTTATATGCTTTGATTGGTGGGATGTGCATCTCCATGTCATTATAGATAGAGGTATTTACTGGACATAGGATTATGCTTTTGATACTGGTGCTTCAGGTCTAAAATGTTTCTGTAAAATGGTTTAATACTTTTTGTTTGTTTTGGGGTTTTTTATGTTTTTGAGAGGCAGGGAATTTGTTATATTGTAACACATCATTTAGTACTTTTGAGGTGCTACTTAGAACTCCAAGGAATATTTTAGGAGTCAAGATAACAGTAATATTTGATGAGGCAGAACTAGGCATACTGAAAAGCTCTCAAGATTCCTTGGAACTTGTACTGAGACTAAAAAGTCCCTGTCAAATATAATTCTATCCAATGGATAGAACTATATTTAACTATAGGACCACAGAATAGTTGTGGTCACCTCCGGAGATTGTCTTGTCCTACTTCCCTGCTCAGAAAAAGGTAGACTAGAGTAGGTTTCTGAAGGCCTTTTTCAGTCAGGCTCTGAATATATTGGGGATACATGTTCCCCAGCCTTTCTGGACAACTCATTCTAGTGTTCATTTAATGGGGAAAAAAGGAAAGAGGAGAGAAAAGTTTTCCTATATTTAAATAATTTCCTATATGCTTGTATTTCAGGTTGTGCCCATTGCCTGTTTTCACTGGCTGTCACTGAGAAGGGTCTGATTCCATCATGCATATACCCTCCCTTTAAACACTGCTGCACATTGATATGATTCTTTTTCCTTACCCTTTTCCCTTCTCTTCAGCCCTGACCTGAGCAATCCCAGCTCCTTCTGTTTCCTCTCATACGAGAGATGCTTCAAACCCTTAACAGTCTTTGTGGTGATGAATTACACTAGTAGCATTTTGCAAACAGCTGATGTGAGCTTGTTTTCTTAACAGGAGGTGAGAACAGACACATCCATTCTGTGTCTATGAAAGCTACCTTGTTTTTAATACCTTTTTAAAAACGTGGGCACATGTAAAACAGTTGCACATTTTTCCACAGGTGCAAAGGAATGTGCACAATTTTATGTAGTGTAAACTTACTCTGTCTGGTTTTAACTGACAATTTCTATGGAGCTACTAACATCTGACATGCTGGAACCTTCTTTGTCATTTTAATGTGTGGTTCAAAAGTTCAATAAAACTTTAAAATAACATTGGATATTTTATTCATAGTAATTCTGGATCCCTTTCATTAACTATAAAGATCCATGTAGATATATTCTACTCCTATCCTTGTATGTTATCTAACATCCTGCACCTTTTCAGCTGTAGAATTCTGATCTTTTTCTTGTACTCCTGACAGTTGTTTTTGAAAGATGAATTAGTGTTTCATGCTGGTGGCATTCATGTCTCGTTTTTTCATCCATTTTTCTATTCCTCTGCAAGAATAAATAAATATGTGATTTTCCTGTTACTTATTAAGAAATCTCAAACTAATCTAAAATCAATTTACTAGTCTGTTTAAAAATAAATAATTAAAGGACCTACAACAAACTCAAAGAAAAATTGTATGCATCATAAATCAGAAAATATGAACATGCATCATCGAAAGTGGTTTTGATAGTGTGTTCTTTAAAGTTTTCTAATACTTTACATTTTCAGGGTTATCTTGAAGAATTGGTACGACTCAGAGAAAACCAGCTGTCTGAATCTGTCTCACAGAATAAACTGCTGTTGCAAAGAATTGAAGATATGGATCTAGCCCATAAAATGGAGAAGGAGCAGCTGGAATATATCATTGTGGAACTGCAAGACCAGTTGTAAGTTAGCGTAATGGAGAAGCATTGCTAGAGCAGTATTACTTAAATTATTTAACTATACAATATGTAGAGTTTCTGATCCTGTGGAAATGAGTCAACTTCTTAAAGAAATTGATGTACTTTAGCTTTTTGGGTTTTTTTTTTTCTGACAAGTCTTAGATTTGGAAATGGCTTCCTGGAAACCACAGTAGCGTAAAACAGAATAAGTCTGAGATTAAATTTTTTTCCGATCTGAAATAGCTTACCTTGCTTAAATTTTTAACATGTTTTTATAAAATGTTCTTTATATTTTGTTACTTCCAGTTTTAAGGCTACCCCTAAAAGTATTGAAAATAACTTCCTTTAGAAGATGATTTTTTAAAAGTTAGGCAAGAGAGGGTAAAAGAATATTTATTGTCTTTGGGTAGATTCTAATTTATTTGTGATGGCTCAGACACAGTAGAAGTTCATCTGGTAGTCGTAAAACTATTCAAACTGGCAAAACAGTTCACTATCACCCTTTCTTCAATGCCATACAAAATGCTAAAAGGCTTATTTTTTATTAATAGCATATGTGCTTTCTAGTATGATAAATATTTGAGTATCTTATGATCATTATAGAGTTTATCCTCTCGGCCCTGTCTGTTGAGTAGGGAGGTACTCTCCTTTTGCAGAGACATTCCCACGTTGGATGGGTCTCTGAGCAACCTGGTCTAGTGGAAGGTGTCCCTGCCCATGGCAGGGTGTTGGAATGAGATGATCTTTAAGGTCCGTCCCAACCCAAGCCATTCTGTAATTCTGTGTTTGAAGGCCCAGGTAGATGGAAGACACGCTGTCTGGTGATAGGTCACCATGAGACTGCCATAGGGTGCACCTGCAGCAGTTGAATGTTCCGTTCATAACAAATATAAAACAAGTTATTTTGCCTTAAATCTGGATTAATTTGTAAGTGTCTGAGCCCTGGAGTAACACGGCAGCCATCTGAGATAAATGAAACAATCCATGATAAAGAGAATATAAAAAGACACCATCCAAAAGGGTCTTTTCTGTGAAGTAAGGTACTTCTAGCTTGTGAGCAAAGCTGCTAATTTTTTTCTGCTCTCTCTCTCATGGTAGGTCATTTTATTGCCAGTGCTTGAAATGGATTTTATGAAAATGTTCAAGAATACAGAATTGGCATTTTATTTAGGCCAAATTCAGAGTTGAGTAAGAAAAAAACTATGTTTTTCCAAGTTTCTTTTATTTCCCTCTGATTGACTGTAAGTTTTTGAGAGATACCTGGTCTTGAGTTCTTCTCTGAACTTACTGATATGCTTAATGATTCATCTTTATACTGCTTTGGCATCTCTGGTTATTTGAGGGACATGGGGGAAGGTGTGAACTCATATAAACCTACTCTGATACTGGAAATTTTGAATGTTCATACCTGCTGTTAAATTTTAGCTGAGATAAATATTCAGTCAGACTATTCTGAAGATCTCAGTCCTCCAGGTTTGATTTTGTTTGACGGCTTTATTATGTAAAGGCTCAAATTGTGGAATAACCTCTGTTGTATCTTGACAGTGTTCTTGTTTATCTGTTTGTGAGGCACTACAGTCAGGAGTCTGAACTACACTAGGTATTTGCAGAGGTATAATCTTACGTTTTTATTGCTGTGAGTGTAGCGTGCCTGTCAGGTGAGGGAGAGGAAGAAATATTCCTATCAAGTTTCTGATGGTCAACATCAGTCATAATTAACTTATTTTAATCATATTTGGTATTTGTGTTGGGTTTTTTTCCTAGTCTAATCAAGGGTGACCTGGCAGCAGAATGTGTTGTATCAGTAATGTGTCTGTAAGGAGGCATGAGTTTTGGTCAATTGCTCTTTATGGTTCAGCCATTTTAGAATGATGTTAAAGTAATACCAAAACTTAGTGTTTTGCTCCCTTGCCATTACTAGCATTTTGAATCAGTGAATGTATGCTGTAATCTGAGTTCTTCATCAGCACATAAGAGCAAGTTTGGGACTGTAATTCTGCCCAAGGCATACTGCATTGCTGTTTGTAAAACCCTTCGAGATCTGGTTTAGGATTGTTTGCTGTGTAATTGAAACTATTATAAATAAACATTCTATACTTTCTTTTTAATGATGCTCTTCTATTCTACTGGCTGCTGTTCTTAAGTTAGCAAGGTCTGTGCTTCAAACTTTTGTTGAGTAAGGTTTTGTTGAGGTTTCCAAAATGGTATTTCACAGGCATGCAAAGCAAAATGTTTTATGTATCTTGTCAGTGGACTTGACAGAATCTGAGTCTATATTTATTTCTGCCTTCCTCCACCAAAAATAGAAATATGAGGTAAGCAATAGAGATCTGACTTCGTTGACAGTATAGGCTGTTGCTGTTGCTCACTTAGAAACCAGTTAACCCAGGATCAACAAATCAACAAGTTCTTCAGGTTAAAAATTAGATTTCTTACAGAGAAACTTTTCCGTATGCACGTTTACTAAGGGGGTTTGCTGCAGAGCATGAAATAAATATGGGGATAGAAGGTCAGAAAAATTTGGGAGGAATTTTTCTTTTATGCCTGCTATGCTTCATGTTCTACAATTTTCAGTATTCTTAACTTTGTCTCACACACTAAAATATTCAAACTACAATGAACAACATAGTTTCCAATTTAGTTAAAAGGCATTTTACAGATCTCATGAATACGACTATCTGGAAAATGGTGAAGCTGAAAATTTATCAATTAATTATTCACTAAAGAGTAACTTTTTTTTTGTATCTCACAGCTTAATTGAATTTCTTAGCAATATGCCCACCCATCTGGAGATTGGACATCCTACTTTGTTGGCAGGTGTCTCATGGCAAATCAAGTTGGAAAAGTGAACCTGCAATAGACAACCTGATTATCAGTTCAGCACATTTAAGCTAATGCACAGCTTATCAGGAAGAAGGTTCAGACTGGACATTGGGAAACATCTCTTTACCCAGAGGGAGGTCAAACACTGGAACAGGCTTCCTGGAGAGGTGGTCGATGCCCCCAGTCCATCAGTGTTCAGGAGGCATTTCAATTCTGTGAATTGTAATAATGATGAGCCACTCAGGGCCTTCATTTGTTTTTTCAGATGTCATCACTGTGATATGCTTTTTCCTAAGACTTCTTGTAATTGAACGCTACAGAACAGTGCTTTTGGCTGCACTCTTCTATAAGAATAGTGTATTTTTACAGCGAGGGTGAGGCAGTTCTAAAGGCCTTAAAGTATGTAAAATTAACAGCTCTTAAGTGCTTGAAAATAGCAGCTCACAGGAGGACAGCCAGGAGAAGCCTGTGATCCATGGCATGTCTAGATGAAGAAAACAGTTTGAATTCTATAACATTCAAATTACAGAATTGTAATTTGATGGGAGAGGGATCCCAAATCATCAAGGAACTGCATCCTGGAGTATTGAAAATGTACAGAGGCAGGCATTCCTTCCTTCTCTGTGTTTCTGCACAGAAATGCTGAATGTCTCTTGAAGCACAGAGACATTTGATTGCACACCCCATCAGTAAAAATTTCTAAGTACCCTCACAATGTAGGTATAATTATTTATAAATTATATAAATGTACTATTGTGCTAATATCTTATTTGCATTCTTAAATATACAAAAATAGAAATTGAAGAGTATAAGATAAAGATGAAATAAACAGAATGTTACATTTAAAAAAAAATTATTAGCAATACAAATTCCAGTACTCCAAAGGATTATCTTGTGCATCTCACTTTGAGACCACTGCCTTGAAGGACTAGTTAGCTCAGTCAAAGATGTGGCGGGGCAAAATCTGGAACCTTTGGCCCACAATATCCTTGCATTAAAACTCTTTAGCTCAGCTTAAACCAGCTTTTTTCCCCCTCAGGGTGATTCTTAGTCTTTCTTTTGACTAACACACTACTGTGTTACGACAAACTCTGCTTTTGTTAAAGTTCAGATTCTGCATCTGAAATGGATATTTATATATGTTAAATATTGATGTATGGTTACAAGAGAGATTCCATCAGTTTCCTGATTGGCTCTTTTCCTGCATATTGACTCACTGATGTTATAAAAGTTGATCACTTTAACACAGAACATCTTTTTAAACAAAGTGAAAGGAAAATTGAAAGCATTGTATGCAAAGCAGAAAAACTCTCAAAATGCTTTCAAAGTTTTTTGTTCTGCTTTGGTTTTTGCTGAAATGAAAAGAGTGATTTGTGTAATGTTTACCAACACAGGTTTCCTCCTAAAGAATTTCTTCAGATTTTCAGGCTGGTGTGCCTGGTATAAGATGGTACAGCCCCTTTGTCCCAACTGGTGTACTTTTTTTTTTTTCAGTTTATCACATTTATGTGAAATTTATTTTGTAAATTCAGTGACTACGCTATATTTTATACCACTCTGTTTTTTATCTCCCTCTACTGTTTCTTCCTGTATCCCCATATTGATATAGTGTTTTGTGGAGGGAAGAAAAGTTAGAGGGAAAAAAAGTCAGTCTTCCATGTTTCGAATTCTGTTACTGGTTAAGACTCAGATAAGCATCAAATTAATTTGTAGGGATATTCACATCTTATATTGAATTAAGCTTTACTGTGTAACCAAGAATTTTTTTTCATGTGTTGTCAAATCTTAAAGATAGGTTTAATTTGTCTGACTGTTCCTTCAGAATCTGAGTTTTCAAGGTCCAAAGTGTGCTTTTACTCCATTCTTAATGTCTTAATATATCTTAACATTTTATTATATTAATAATTCTTAATATTTTAATATCCAGCAATACTGCAGTTTCTATCTGGATAATACAGATGTCTTTGTAAAGACAGGAAATGACAGTGTACCTACAGCCCTGAGAAGCCGGGTTCTTTTCAGTAATCCTCATTAATTGCAGTCAGTGTGCTGTGTATGCCTTCACACCTGAGGTGTGCACAGCCTGCCACGCTTCCCTCTTTTCTGGGCTGGAGTACTCTGTCCACACACCTTTTTTCCACACGTTAGCTCTGCATGGAGCTCGGGGTAATGCTCCTTGCCTTTCAGAAAGATCCATCGGCTCATTCTCAGCAGCTCCTGAACGTAGCATGGTAGTTCTGTGAGCAGCATGCAGAGTAAATTCATGCCTGTTTAACTCCAGGCAAAGTGAGCTTCTGTTTCAAACGCACTGTGTCCTACCAGCTCTGTTGTGGACTGTGTAAAGGAAGCTACACTAGATTCTCTGTAGCAAAGGTGATTTCTTTTCAATGAATGGTCGTGCCCCATTTGGTTAAAAACCTTGCTTATGGAAAGCGTATCTCTGCTTGTCCTCACTTGGTCAAGATGCTGTTTGTAAACGCTGTGGAGTCTGCAGGGTGCTGCCACAGCACTCTGCCTGCGAGCTGGCAGGGGAGGGTCAGAGAGGAAGGCACAAAGCTGTAGAGGATGTAGGCTATAGCTGTGCTGTCAGGGGCAAAGCAGAGTAAAGCTTCTCCAAGGAAACGGAAGCAGAAGGGTCTGAGCAAAGGCTTTGAAATTTAGCCTGTGTTCTGTGTCTCCTTGTGAGTAAAGCTTTAATGTGAGTTGCCTGGCTTTGTAATCCTAGCTCAAAACCTAATTCATCTGGAGAAACAGGAAAGCTGGATAAATTTTTTTTAGCCCTCTTGCCTTCATTTCAGATAGTCCTCTTTTAAGACTTTTTCTTTTTTTAAAGAAACTGAATTCCTCAACTGCTTAAGTACAGTAAATCCAATTTGTTGCAGCTGCTTTATTTCCTCACTGAAAGGAAGTTGAAGATTAAAATTTAATCTTTGATCTTGGCAAATTTCTTTCCTAGAATGTGAAAACTGAGAATGCTAGTCCTTTCCTTTTAAAGCTTTCAGGGATCCTGCTATCAAACCCTAATTCACATTAGCCATGCTTTTATTTGTAATGCTTCCTGTCTGTCCTCTGCTTCTCCCTCAAGTTTGAGCAGCAGTGTGAAATCCTTAGTATTGCAGTCTGGTTGATTTTCAGGTCCTTTTTTCAATTTGTCTGTTTGGGTTTTGTTGTTTGTTTGTTTTTTGTTTTTTGTTTTTTTTTAATATCGTAGAAAAAATATTACATATTCTGAGAGGTGATAAAACTTTGGTTTAGGTAGTGTTTTGAATTTTGTTTTTGTGTAATTTTTTCTTTTCAAGTTTGCTAGAATATTGTAATCCCATTCTGTTTTACAAGGGTGTGAGTTGACAGCAAGAAGGGAAGTTCTGTTTTTAGTGAGGTGGAAACCCAAGAAGACATAGGCGTTTCCTTTTTTGCAAATATAACTAGGAAAAGTTCAGCTGGGCGTAGGACATAGACAGAGAGACTCCTGCAATTCAGAGAGGAACATACAGGGCAAGGTACAGAACTATGCAGAATTAAACAATTTGCAGTCAAGCCTCCAACGTGATTATTCTGTTCTTAGAATCCACGTGGGTTTATTGCGCAAGAGGAAGCCAAAAGTTTCTGGGTTGATAGCAGCCTGAAGGAAAGGGCTTACTCTACAAGATGCAGTAGATAGGGAGGCATTTATTTTTAAACCTTCATATTTTAATATCTCATTCAGAACTGTTAAAAAGGGGGGTTAAAAGGTTTGTTTTAAAATAAACCTTAGCATTCTAAAAAAAAGTTTAAAGCTTTTGAAGCTATTGGTGTCTTCAAGGATGTGTTGGAATATTTACAGGAAAATGTTTTCTGACTCCAAAATGAAAAATACTCATTTTTGTAAGGAGTCTGCCTTCTGCTCCCTTCTCCCCTGCACTCCCCTTGGTGGGTTACAGACCCATAGGGACTTTCCTTTCAGCATTTTGCATACCTAATGACATTAGCATGGCAGTGTGTCCCCTTCTAGGAGTCTCTAATGTTTAATACTAAAATCTGTTTTTATAGCAGCATCTTTTCTCTCTTCTCCCATAGCTTCACTTCTATGGATAAAGGCATTGCATAGAAGTACCAAGCAAGAAAGCTTTAAATAAGTTACTTGGACATTAGCACTTCATGCATTCCAAATTCCAGAATATTTGTCCAATGTAGAATTATAAGATTGGGAACAAGGCCTTTCAAAATAATAATAATGACAAGTATTGAGCCTCTGAAGGCCTCAGTACAATGCAGTTGCAAATTATGTGCATTCACAGTAGGAAAGCATATTGAGTTTCTTCCTCTGTTAATATATCTGAACTTGCCTGAACTGTGGCAGAAAAAGAATACTTGCTTTGGCATAGTAATACAGCAAATATCAGTGTCTGCCTCTTCTAATTCCACAAAGTGAATTATCTCATGTCTGGAACCTCAGGTGAACCTGAGGCTTTGTTTTCATAAAAGAGTTTCAATAACGTGATGCTGCAAATGGAGGGATTAGAAAAAAACAGGTAAAAATTATGGTAAGTCAGTCATGGTGCATAATCATTAACTGCTGGATTGCAGTCTTAGAGCCTGAATTTGAGCTTTGTGCTTTATCTGTTTAGCTAAATAACCTTGCATTACTATTTGCTTCTGAGAGTCACAGGGTTTTGTGCTTCATTTCTTAACCTTCCTACTCATTCACTGTACATTTGCTTCTGTATTCCAGAAGGTACTGATGGAAAAAGCAAGTATTTCATATTGCTTATACATAAATGAGAAAAGTTGAACAAAAATTAATTTTTATATTCTTCTAATGTATTTAATGCAAGTTACATGAAGTTCAATATCAAACTAAATGGGCTTTAAATGACAAATAGTAAAAATCACCATTTTTTTAAGGGTAGAAGAACAGTACCAGGTTAGAATGGGAAGGAGAGGCTAGTTCTGTATTTGCAGACATATTACTTCATCACTTATATACTGAAGGAATATCTCTGTGATCCTTCAGACAAAAGAAACTGATATTTAAATTATTATAAACATGAGATTTATTTTACTAGATTTATTGGTTTAAATAAATCAGATCAGGAATTAAGCTTCATCCAGTAAAAAAAGACTAACAAATCCTTTTTATACTTTCAAAACAAAATTAAAAGTTTCTCTAAAGTACAAGTAGTTTGTTCAAAAGAAAGGTGAGTTACAGATCAGTGTGCATACACCCATGATTGCAAAAATATTCGCGCTTTTTTTAAATTACTGATAATCTTTGTAAATTTAGGTTACAAATTGTTTTTCCAGTTTTAAGGCTACAATTTTGTGTCTTGTGTTTCTTCAATATTTTGTTAAAATAAAACACAGTTTATATGAGTATCGGAAAGTCTTTAAATAGATAAAGTGAAATGTCTAAAGTTATAACCAAGGAAATACAATCATTGTGCTACCTGATTCCTGAGCAAGAAGCTTTTATTAGCTGCCGTCCTGTTTTGGCTAGCAAGTGGCTGAGATAGAGACAGGTGTATTTTCTGTTGGTCATCGAGATGTTCCTGTGAAACCACTTAACACTGTAATTTTTCATCATGTTGTTATCCAAATTATAACTCAAATTACATTGGCAAAGATTGTTGTTTGCCACCATTTACCCCTTCCCATGTCTCCATTTCTACTGTTACTCTCTGATTATAGATTTTTGTTTGGGGTTTTTTTCACCCATTTGCCCTTGGATCAGACTTTTGCCCTCCTCTTTTTTTATTCTGCAATTGTCTAAGGTTTTGAAGCTCCTCCTTACTGTTTGCATAGTTTGGCAGCTCTATTAATTCACATTCAATTGTCAAGATGGATGTATATTACTCAAGGCTTGCTGCTAATAATTTAATTTTTTGTTGGTAATTAAAACCATGGCATTCTGAAAGAGCTTATATGCTAGTTTTGGGAAATACTTATCTATGTAGAAGATTATTCTTACAATTACACTGTTGGATATCTCTCCTGAAACTCTTGCTGGCTTAATATGACAGTGGAATTTTAAAGAAAATGTGGTCATTCCATCAACCCAAAGTTACTTAACCATTTTGCAGTAGTTTCTCCTGTCTTTACTGAATTCAGAGGAATCATATTAAAATGGCCAAAAAGTTGTTGAGAATACCAATGGTTTTAGAGAACTTTTCCTATCTGACAAGAAGAGAGATCTTGATTTTTTTTCCCCCCACACCCTTGTAGAAATGTTTTTTTAAAAGGAATTCAGCTATAAACAGATATTTCGTATTTACATCACTGACATAAGGGAAAACAAATCCTTAAATGACAAACTGAGTTTGAGAGGATATTTACAGAAGGCAAATCAGACAATCTGCCAAGAAAAAGCTTGTTTGCTAAGAGTCCTCCGTTTCCCAGCAGAGATTATCTGATCGTTGAAGAACTGACTTTAAATCTGCTCTTTACCTTCCCAGTGGTTTGGTTGCTGATCAAGTTCAGTATTCTTGTTTTCTGTCAAGACCTAATATCTGGGAAAACTGGTTGTGTTGTGCTTGTTATCCTCCTCCAGAGAATCAAGCCTGGTTATTTGTCCATGCACATGAAGAGTGTCAGTCACATGCTGCAGTGCTATTTTAGTGAGCCTATGCAAAGTTAACATATTTATGGTACGTTTTGATCCATTCTGGATGTTTTGTTCAGAAACAAAGTCTCCACTGCAGTTAGACTAGAACGCAGGAGTCCAGCTGCTGGTATTTCTGACAGTGTAAACTCCCTCAAGTTATCCAAAGGTCATGAAAATCGAAGGCTGTATAAAATTGATAACCAATTTTGTTACCAGAGGATTTAGTTCAAGATCTCTCTAAGAGACAAAAAAGGAAGATTAAAAAAATGCTGAAGAAGCTTCAAGAGTATCTGTTGTGTGGCACAAGTAGTGCCATTGCTGTGACACACGAAGATGTGTTGGTCAGTCAGAATAAGAAAATGTGTTGCAGTAGGATATTCCTGCTTCTTTTTTTTCACTGCAGCAACTGCCTTTAGAAAGTCTGCTGGGATCTAACTGCTTTGGCATCTAGTTTGGGGAATAGTGTGTCAGTGCACAGGGCACAAATCTGAGAGAGATGCTATATTGCAGCATCAAAATCTACTGGTAAGTAACTCGTTTTCATACCTGCCGATCTAATTTCTCGAAGTCCAATGACATACCAGTCCAGACAGCTCACTGCTGTGCTACACTACTGACAGAATGGGAGTTCCCTTTTTACTTTGGATTGCTTTTACAGATTTTAGTTATGTTCATGTATGCTATCGATTTGAGTTTGCATTCCATATTTCCTGTCCTAAATAAAGGTTTTTAAAGCTTGTTCTTACGCGAATGTTTTTGGGGTTTTTTTTAAGCTTTTATTTTCACTTTTACTTTTCACTACTCAGGTAGTTCTTGAACTGGAACACTCATCTGATGTAATTCCCTTTCTTAGGGAATTAGTCTGTTTGGTTTATTTCCTGTCTTCATCTGCTGGTAGGAGGGCAAATTGCCAACTGGACTGGCATTTTCTGGATTTGGAGAAATTAAACTTGCAGGTAAGAAATTACTGGTTTTTCATAGGTATAATTGGACTTTTGTTTTATTAAACAAAAAAACTGTGTAAGTGGAACTTTTGGAATAGGCTTCCAAAGAATCTGCATTTGATCCAAGGGAAATCAGAAATCTGGTATGGCTGAAATGAGACCAGAAATTTTATGTGGTTACGCAGGAAAGGCTTTTCTGTATTAGCTTGGACTAAACTTGAGACAAAATTTTATTTACTTACTTATTTTTAAATTCCCAGAGGTAATATGGTTAGAGTATAGTAAGTGACCAGCTATAATCATTGTTCTATACAATTTCTGTTGTGCATGCAGGAACCCCATGTACAGGTTGTCTTTTGGCTCTCTCTCTCACTATTAAGTCAGGTCACACTTTCAAGATGCAAAAATCTTAGATGTATTAATTCAAAGCAGTAATTTCTTAATCTCTTGAGAGGCAGCTGAGCTGCCAAAAGCAATGCTAATGAAAATAGAAGCATTTGTGGGGTTAACTTAGGAATTAAATTTAAAAAACATAAACACAAACAAAACAGCAACAAAAAAAAGCCTAGTTAAAACAGCCAGTTTTCATGCTTCATTTTCACAGTGGCCCCTAACATGATTGTGCTAGAACTGAAAGGCAGCAGGGCTGGAAATGGGGAGTTATTTGTCAATTGCATTTTATTTTTGTGTATGTACCTTACAAAAATATATCCTGCACATGCTTAATACTCTCAAAATAATAAATCATTAAATAAACAGCTCAAAATAATAAAAGTTGAGGAAATCTGCAAGTAAGTGTTCTGGAGAGTACCCGACAAACACAAGGCCAGTGAACAGTAGAGGAGAAGGATGTTTATTGGAAGACTCCACTAATCTCACATTTCCCAGCTTCTTAAATACACAAATAAAGAACTGAAAGTCAAAAGCATGCAGAGATATTTCTGGGAATAACAATGTAAACCTGATGAATGCTCTGGCTGCTTCTGTTCTTGAATAAAAGTAAGTAAATTTACAGGCCTGGAGGGAGCATATGTATCTGCAGACACTTATTTCCAACTGGTATGTTAGTATTGATTAGTTAATGACTCATCAGTAATCTTTTGTAATAGGCAGGAATTCTTTAGCAGGATGTTTTTACTGAACAGGTTTTTTTGTTGTTGAAGAGGAGCCTAATTTTAGTAGTAGTTCTTGGTATAGAGAACAAAAAATATAAATGTAAGGCAAACATTTGTTAGTTTTAAATGATGTATTTTAGTATTAAGATGTTCTCATCTCTTTTGCAGATTGTTTTGCCAAACAGATTATTATGTGCTGTTGTATTTTCTATTTGTGTGGAGTTTTTCTTTTTTTCAGATATTAAAAAAATCCCACTACAATTGAAGTGTCATAAATGTTGTCCTGGGACAACATGGCGAGACTGCATATATTATACTTCCCTTATATATATATGCATTATGGAAAAATCTATACAGTGAAGTAGTACAAAGGCTATTTAGTCATTTTAAAAGAAATGTCCTGGTTTCAGCTGGGATAGAGTTTAATTTTCTTTCTAGTACCTGGTACAGTGCTGCTTTATGGATTCAGCTTGAGAATAATGTTGGTAATAGACTGATGTTTTGGTTGTCGTTGAGTATTCTTTCTCTGCCTATCTCTTCACTATTTCTTCATTTTTATGATGTTTGCAGAACTTGAAACCCTATATGAAGTTATCTTACAAAAGTGTTGGTTGGGGTAAGGACTGCTAAGGGTACAACTGTGTTCTTTCTGCAGATTATAAAACAGCTACTGCTACTTTTTGTCAACGTGATTGTAAAGAGATAGAAATAATTGTAGACACAGAAGATACCAGTTAGTTGGATGAGAGAGGGGAAGTTCACAGGCTTTCAGACAATCAAGAATTTTTTCACGCCTACATTAGAGAATGTACCACAAATGGGTTTAACCTCTCTGCTCTCATTATAAGTTCTTACATAATCTTCCTACACTGCACAAAACCTTCTGCACTCCACAGTCCCACTGTGTTAGTCCAGGATGCCCTGTTCAGCCATATCTCACACACTGCCTGTCTTTCATTCAAAAAACAGCCATACGATCTCTTATTAAGATCCACTCCATGTACCAACTGCCTTCCTAAGGTTATTACTTTTTGCCACTGTTTTTATCTTCTTTTCCAGACTGAAGAAAAGGAGTTAACAGCTTGGTGTATTTGCTTGTTTTCACTCAGATTTAATAGTATTTCCTTGGTTTTTAACTTTTTTCTTTAGTAAATCCTATTGTCTCTCTTACTTACTCTCTTTTCTTTTTGGAATATCCTTGCTTTTTGCCTCTATTAAATTGCTTAACATACCGTGTGCAAACCTTATCTTACATCATCCTTAAATCCTCACAGCTCCAAAACCAATAGAACCATATTTTATTGAACATTTTTTAAAAATAGAACTACATACTTGTTGCAGTCCTGGTGATGAAGAAAAGTCCTGCTTCAAACCCTGCAGCACCTCCACGCAGAGCTGGCCAGCCTGGTTACAGTGTTTGCATTCTGGGAAACAAGAGCATTACTGTAGAAATTCAATATGCCTTGGATAAAATAATTTGTTGTCCTTTGAGAGCTCTTAACCTCTAGAAAGTGTTTCTCTTCTCTGAACAAGAGCAGGACAGCACTGGATAGTCTTGCACAGCTTTTTTTTCACATTGAGTTTTGAAATTTGTATTTGCTTTTTTCATTAAAACTCGATCATATTTTTTCTTCCTTTAAATTTTTTCTGTAGTAAATGCTTTTGTATCCACCTCTTTTCCTGCTTTTGAATATTTGTAGCAGTATCATCTTTCCTCGTGGTGATTAAGAGTGTGAGGATTCTGTATGCTGTGTAGACATGGCGCTTAGGGCCATGGTTTAGTGGTGAACTTTGTGGTGGTGGGTTTATGGTTGGACTCAATGATCTTAAAGGTCTTTTCCAACCTAAATGGTTCTATGTTTCTGTGCAGTTTAATACTTTGACTCTTCAAATAAGTCTAGTTAAACAAAGGCAGTACCAGGTTTTGCGTATCAAGACAATTGCTGTCTGCAGGCAATGCTTTTATAGTGGCTCTCTGCTGCAGTGGAATCTTATGATACTTGAAAAATGCCTGCAAAAGAGTAAAGAGGTAAATAATCTACAATGCTGATAAAAGAGGTGGTAACTAATAGCATCTGGTGTGAATATTTTGTCTAACTTTCTATTATGTATCCTACTATTTTGTATATATTTGATACTATGCTTGGAGTGATTTTATAATTTCAAATATATTTTTAAAGATTCCAAATAAAAGTTTTAATAGGAGAATATTTAATTCTGTATCTTACTTGATTCCTGGTTTTCTTCCTGAGCATGGTGGAGTGGTTTAAGAAGTGATTAACTGAAACTATCTTTAAATGTTAGGTTAAAATTCCTGGAAAAGTTTGGTGAATCTTTGCTTCAGAATTTTTTTGTTCACACAGAAAAGGTGAAATTTCACGTTAGTAGGGTGTAAAGATTTGTGGAATATAGAATATAGAAATATAGATATATCCAATATAGAAACCTATCTCAAATGCAAATAATCCACTATTAGCAAGTTGTCTGTAGATGTGTGTCTGTGATAGCGTACAGGATTTGTCCAAATGGAAATTTGCATGTACATGTTACGTGTGTGAATTTGCATTTAGGCACATATAAACTGTGTCCTGTTATGAAACTTCTGTGAAAACATTAGAGATGTCCTTCTGAATAAGGAAGTGATGTAATGTACCTGGCAAACCTCATGAGAACTTGCTATCTCGCTGTTTCAGTTTCCTCAGATCAACAAACCTGTAACTGCCCTGTGCAATGCTCCATGTTCCCCAGGGGATTAGGGTTATTACATGGGGAAGTGAATACCATGCAAGATATTTGAAATTATTGAGAGCTTTGGGTTAGAAAACCCTCTTAGAGAGGAGGGTGAAGGTGTGGATCCTTGGGTAGAGAAGTTGGTTATTTGCTTGTATGAATGCTGAGGGAATTAGTCATCTTGAGAGAAGCTTCTTGAAACTAGTTTTAATCATGATTCTGCTTCATCCTCTTCTTGTGCAATAAAACTCTGAATCTGTCTCCTCTGTCAAACTCAGCTGCTAAAAATTCCTTACTGAGCTTACTACTGTCTCATTTTGTTTTGTGGAAAATTTTGGCTCTTTGGGCACTGTTATGTGCCCTTACAGAGGTTCCTCTCTAAACAGTTAAAATACCACCAGAATAAAAACTACATTGTAAAAATAGACCTGTTGACAATGTTATTGGAAAATTCACATAAATGTATGTGTGCCATGAATAGTTATTTAATTTGCTGTGCAGTTTGGCATTTCAGATAGCAACATGGCATTTGGCTTTGAACTTCTGAGTACATTTGGTGTGGAGATGAGTAAATTAGCTTTTTGCTTCAGGCCAGAGATAGTCAAACTCGTTGTAGAGCAACATTTTACTATTGTCTAGTATTTTGCAGATTGGAGGACTTAGAAAATCCAATTACAAAACGCTATTGCTTTTATTTCTAGTTATTCTACAGCAATATAAGGGCAGCTCAAATGTTGCCTTGTACTATTGAAAAAAGGCTAGTCTTGTCTTGGAGCCTGAAGAGCTATGTACTTTCCTTATTCCTGTATGACTTGGCAGGTGATTTCCAATACTGTCATATTGGCTTCCTCATTTTCAGAATATTAGAAAACTGGTTTGCTTCATTGGGAGTGTGAGGCAAAACTAATTTGAACATTTAAGCTATTCAGTTTACACTTTCTCTATCAGTTATAGACATAAGTTACTAGAAACTGTAAGGTGATAGAAAACAGAATAACTTTGTGATATATTTTGCCTGAACGCATACAGTGGAATTAACATGTCTCGTTTTTAGTTCATTCCAGAAAAGTATTGAAGGGGGGATGACAGGGTGTTCAAATTGCAAAAAGAATTGGTGGTGAGGGAAGAACATCACATTCCCATAGTGGGCTTGCAAAATAGCTGGCCTGTTAATTACCGTTATGCTGGCAGAAAGAACCTTTTAAATGCAGTCGTTTTTCTTTATTGCTTTTGTAGGACTCAAATGTCAACCTTTTTTTTTTTAATTGTTCCTAAATATGTCTTAATGTGTTTCTAAGTTGCTTCCCCTGGGAAAAGCGAACAGTTTAAGATGCTCTGTGAAAATTGCAGTCTGTTGGTCACTTGAAGTAGAACATCTGGATGGTCACTAGTGGTGTTCCCTTAGGGTCAGTTTTGGGGTCAGTCCTGTTTAACATCTTTATTGATGATCTGGACGTGGAAATTGAGATCACCCTTACTAAATTTGCAGATGACACTAAGTTGGGTAGGAGTGTTGATCTGCTGGAGGGTAGGAAGGCTCTGCAGAGAGATCTGGACAGACTTGATCAGTGGGCTGAAGACAACTGCCTGAGGTTCAAGAAGGTGAAGTGCCAGGTCCTGCCCTTATGTCACAACAACCCCCTGCAGTGCTGCAGGGTGGAGGAGGAGAGGCTTGAGGGCTGTTTGACAGAAAGGGACTTGGGGGTGCTGGTTAACAGGTGGCTAAACATGAGCCGACAATGTGCCCAGGTGGCCAATGGCATCTTGACCTGTATCAAGAATAGTGTTGATTGCCCTGTACTCAGCACTGGTGAAGCTGCACCTCAGGTACTGTGTTCAGTTTTGGACCACTCACTCCAAAAAGAACATTGAAATACTGGTGTGTGTCCAGAGAAGGGCAGCGAGGCTTGCAAAGGGTCTGGAAACCACATCCTGTGAAGAACATCTGGGGGAGCTGAGGGTGTTTAGTCTGGTGGAGGCTCAGCAGGGACCTCATCACTCTCTACAAGTACCTGAAAGGAGTTTGTAGTGAATTGGGGTTGGTCTCTTCTGCTGTGCCTGCAGTGACAGGACCCAAAGAAATGGCCTTAAGATGAGACTTAGATGTTAGAACAATTTTTTCACCATTCAGGTGGTCAGGCATTGGAATAGGTTGCCCAGGGAGGTGGTGGAGTCACCTTTCCTGGAGGTGTTTAAGAGGCATCTGGGTCTGGCACTGGGTGATGTGGTTTAGGGGTTAGAGTGGCGGTGCTGGGTGATGGTTGGACTGGATGATCTTGAAGGTCTCTTCCAACCACAATGATTCTATGATCATCTATGTCCTAGTTTTCCTTTATCTTAAGAAATTGCATTTAATGGACTCTTTTTTTTATATTCACAGAACTGTGCTAAAGAATAATGACTTGAGATCAAGACAAGAATTAACTACTCACCTCACCAATCAGTGGCCTTCCCCAGGAGCTCTGGATGTCAATGCTGTTGCCTTGGACACTCTACTCTATAGAAAGCACAATCAACAATGGGATGAGTAAGTTTAATATTTATTTCGATTCCTCCTTAGAGGAACAGGGAAACTGAAAATGGCATATTTCCCTCAGCATACTTAGGAACATATCCTACTGGAGTCACTTGTTACAATGTACAAGGATCTGCTGGTAACTAAAATCAGTTTCTCTTGCTTACCATAAAAATTTTCTTCCTTTGGATTAATTTTTTTAAAAGGGTAGAAAATAAATCATTGCTGTAGGAAAGAAATGGCTAAGGAAATAAACAAAAACATTGTTTAAGAGAAGAAAGATTAACTGCATAGGTTTTTTAAAAAACTTTTTAAGGAGAGTTGAAGATACCTAGTTAGATATTTAAATGTGTTGCTATCAAATATTACTTGCTTTGCAGGAAAAGTTTTCAAAGTCTGGACCAGCTTTCAGCAGAAGTTAGTCTTTCTCAATCCTCTCTGGATCCAAGTCACTCACAGGATGGGAAACAAGATGGAATTAACCTGTTAAATGAAGGTACAGAGCTAGTCTAATGTCTTCCTGTAATTTTGTTCTTCATAGCTCTGAACTTCAGTCCCTGTGAGACAAATTTTCAGTGTGAAGAAAATATGCATTGAAAAACATATTTTTCATTGTTATGCAAAGTGTTTCAGTTTCCCTAAGGACACTGCTTCAAATAAGTTTGGATTTATGAAGATACCCACCCCACTCCTCTGTATTTAAAGTTAAGCTTCAAATATGTTGCACGTCTCTTCCTTCTCCATCACAGAACCAGTCAGCTCCACTACAAGGAGGATCTTCTGACATCTTTCTGCTATAACAAACTCCTTATTTTTCCTTTTTTTTTGTTTTAAAGGAATGATTAAAGCCACTGGATTTGCAACTACCACTGTCATTCTAACATCTTGCATGTAACATTTATCTGGAGATGCAGCCTGACAATATTTCCATTAAAATAGAGAGAGGACCATGATATGAACTGTCTATATAAATGTAATATATGCACACCCCGCCTTTCGAACCTGTATGCTTAGCAAAGCTTAGCTGCTCCATCTTGTGGGCAATTCTGAAAAGCAGGAAAATGTTGGAAGATTTGTGAAATTGTAGTATTTTGGGTATAGAATATAAATTGTTATAAAAGAATCCTTTTTGTATCTCATCAATTCTAAGCTTTAAATAAATTTGCCAATACAAAACCTTAGTGTTACATAACTTCTTAAATCTCTTTTTTTTCTAAATATCAAGTATGAAAATGTTTGACTTTTTTTTTTTGTTAATTGTAAGCAGTATTAAAATCTAATTTAATTCAAGATTGATTTCAGCCTAGCCTTTAAGGCATGGGTAGGGATCTCTGTACCACCTGGATGGGGAAGGTGTGGTGTAAGTTTTGTCTTCTCAATCACATTTATGAAACTTGCCTCTCTTAAAGCCTACTATGGATGTATCATAGTAGTGTAGATTAAACAGCTTTTTCTGTTCTCTCATTTTTTTGTGGTCAACTAATCTTGTGCTGCAAAAATTATTAGCTTAATTGTTATTTTTCTTAACAGGAAAGGAAGACACTCCGTCATTGCTTGGTCTTTGCGGCTCTCTTACGTCGGTAGCAAGTTACAAGTCTCTCACAAGTCTGAAATCAAGTGAATACCTTGCAAGTCCCACAACAGAGATGACAAGTCCAGGCTTAACACCATCTTGAGATGCACGAGAAGGAGGAGCTTTCTGTTGTATGCATTTGGTTTATGTTCCATAAAATGACTTGCAGTAAAGACTGCTAGTTCTGAGTTAAAAAATAAGCTGCTTTATTTTTTCTTTTCATGGTTACCTTTATAATTCACAAATTTGGTCAGTTTTCATTTGCTTTTTCTTTCCCCCGGAGGACTTACCAGATTTTCTATTTTAGTCTGGAATTATTTAAATCTCTTGGTCAGGTACAGAATGTATAATCTGATGTTTATGACTGGTTTTTAAAATGAAACAGTTGGAAATCAGTCCCATACTTAAATGCCATCAGCTTTGTTTCTCCTTGCAGCAGCCTGGACTGGCTCTAGCCACTGTACTCTGCAGTGCTTTAAATATTTATTAACTCCTGCAGAACAGACAAGGAATCCTTAACACCAGTCTTTGTAGGCAAATAAAGACCTAACAACCCAGCTTTCCATCTGTGTATGTTGTGTAGGACCTCAAATAGCATATTTAACCTATCAACAGCTTTTCTCAAGTTGACTCAGTGTTAGGTTTTGCATTCCTGTTAATATCATGGCACTTAGGAGATGTCCCAGTCCCACTGAAGAATCACACTGAAACACAAACTCGTGAAATTGCATGTGAATAACAAATGTAACTTGATCATATAAATCAAGCATACATAGTGATTTGTAAATGGTAAGCAAAGTCACTAAATGCTTTTAAGTGGCCTGGGTTACAGATAATCTAACATTACACAAGAAGCTTCTTGCTGAAAAGATGGGGGTAAGCATCATGTGAAGTTTGGATTCTATGTTTATTGGCAAGATCCCAAGGAGAATGAAAAAGGGGAGACAACGTAATGACTCTATTTGTGCGTTAAAAGACTTTTTGCATCCCTGTAGTAGTGCAGTAGGTATTTTTCTTGCTTACATAATACAGCAGAACTTCTTTAAGTCAGTTTTCTCAAAGTACTTGCCATTGATTTAAATTACTGATAGGAGAAATGAAAAAGGGAGACTTTTTAAAAAATGTAACTAACTTTCCAGATTACCCTACAGATTCAAAGTTTGCAAAATAATTTTTGAATTGCAAACTATATTGTTAATTCTTTGTAAGATACAATGGATCCTTTATGAATTTTGCTGATCAAGGTAATGCTTATCAGTATGATTAGTAACTTTTTAAACAAAAGTGAAATGCATGTAAGTATGTTGTATTTATAAGTGCTAGGGAAAATGCTTTTTTGTGCCAAAGAAGTTTCATAAATTGTTTACATGAGTAGCTGCAATACAAGACAGATTTTTAATTATTGCTTACTCCTAGGTGTTTACAGTATGTCACTACACTCTGTACAGGTTTAGTTGATTTGCCTCTTGCGATGGTACCTTGGCACTACTACTTTAAACTGGTCATCATAGGGTGGGCTTGAAAGAAAGAGGATTCATTCTTACCTTTACTGAAACTACGAGAAAGATTTTAGTCTTTTTAAGTATGAGGCTATGCATTTCTGGAACTCAAGGCACTGTTGGATTTAGCTGGAGGATAAGAATCCATATCCTCAACTCTCTAGTCCATGCTGCTGGAGATCACTACATCCAAGGCAGGGTACACAACCCCTGCTGCTATTTTAATGCAGAATTTTAAAGCAGTTTAACAAAACCAGCAGGTCTTTCAAGCCCTCATGTACCCACACAGGTAATTTCTCTGTAATAAACTCTGACCATTAAATCCTTTCATACACCTTCAGAATGTCCATTACTTCATGGAACCTTTTTTTGTTATCACATTAAGAACCTGCTTCTTGAGTAACATTATTAAATTTAAATTTGTAAAGGAGAGATGCATTTTTACTACAAATAAAATGAGGGAATCCAGATTCCACAAGTTAACATTCTGCATCAATGTACAGTGATTTTATCAGTCTTGTTTGCTGTTAAACACTTCTCACACCACATCAGTGTTTTGGAGGGGGCAGTAATCATGATCTTCAGTCATGTTCACTGATGGCTCTTTTCTTAGAGCTATGTGTGTTGTTAAGCTGAAGTCTTTTATGTAGTCTGTTTCTGGGTGTCATTTTGTGCATGGGCAATCAGTTATGTGCATCTTTCTCAGTTCTAAACATTAACCATTTTTTAAAAAAGAATTTTAAACCGCCAAAACTGTATGTTTTGTTGCCTTGACGTTCCATAAATGTTGCATGTAAATTAAAAATTTTGTATCATCACTAGTTACACGTTGCTGTCTTTGTTTTAACCACACAGGATAAAGTAAGACCATTCAGTAAATTACAGTATTACTGAGTTTATGGCAAATACTTTTCTTGCACAAGGGGGAGACTGGTTTTCTTGCTTTATATCATTCAGTGACATCCAGTATCTGCTGCTACTATTTTCTCTTAGGCCTTATTTTGTAAATTTACATTCAAAAGTCGGAGTGGAAGAACAGTGTTAAGCATCTCCTCTGGCACCACCTCTTGCCAGCACCATGGTACCTAAAGTGGTGCCTAATGTCTTTACAAGTAGAGCATTTTTCAGTGTATGAGGAATTTTCACCATGGACTGAAATCCATTTCTTAGGTAAAGCACACCCAAATTTCAGTTTCTTAATGATCTGACCACTGAGTTGCTTTTGTATCTGCACACCCCTCATTAAAATACACAAAAAAATAGAGTTCAGCAACTGCATTGAAAATGCATGAAAGGAAGAAGGTAGTGAGGGTAGTTTTAAAAATCATTTGAATCATACAGAGGCAGCTCTGATTTAGTAATTCGAGTGCCTACAGGCAAGGGCAGTGCTGCAGCTGTTCCTACCAGGAGTGCAGCACACTGGGGCAGAGGGTGGCTGTGCCTACGGCAGCAATCTGACCATGCTCTTCCCTTCAGAGGGACACAGGGCTAAGTCAAACTGGCACAGAACCACCCCTCCTTATGCCTGCAAACTTGGCCTTCCAAGACAGGTGATCCCACACAAAGTGTGCATGGCCTGGCCCTGCCTTGGAGCGTTGTGACAGTGACAGCTTGCACCTCCCAGATACATGTGAGGGAGTGTTCCTGCAGAGCTCCTGTACAGGCCTTTGGCTTCAATGCACAGGGGTGCTTTGATTTCTTTGAGTATTACCTTAAACAAAAAGCCCCTGCTGCCCCTACCACTGTATTCACCATGCTCTCTCAGTGTCTAATGAGCAGAAGTATTTTTCCAGTTTGACAGAAGTTTTCATTTAAAAAAAACCTGAGAAGCTTTTATAATATGCACTTACACAAAATACAGAGCTGCATATAACAAACATGTACAGAATGAAACATAGCAAGCAGCAAGAATAAATATTTATTGAATTCACTCTGTATCAACCTCCTTACTGAGAAATAAATATATCTTACAATTAGAAACCCAAAACATTTTTAAACACCATTTTAAAACTCAACTAAAATGTTTAATCATGACTGAAAACTTAACACAGTGGAAGTCATTATTCTTCATTGCTATGTCCAGCCTCAATTTTTTTTCTTCTCCTTTCTTTTTTCTTTTGTTCTTCCTTCCTTTCTTTCTTCTCTCCAGCTGCAAGAGAAGTCATAAAATCTTCAATGACCGTTTAAGGGTGATGTGTATTTTCTTAGTCTTAATAAAAAGAGTGAATTAATCCTCTGTGAAAGTTAAAAATGAAGCTTTATTTAGTTACCAAATATAATGGTAGAAATTCACTGGGAATTCTAAAAACATCTTCACAGATTTAAATTTGCCACAACTCCCATCATATACTTTGACTTCATACAATTGGACGAAGGCAAATTAAGGACGTTGATTTGTTTTTTCATTTAAATGAGAAAAGAAAGACTTTCCATATTCATATGTGCTGATCATTATGGCACAAACAGGAGCAACTTTAAACAGCCGTGGAGTAATACCTGCCCAGGAGAGAAAGGGAAATATTCACTATTATTTGTTTTCAGACCCAAGCGCTGCAGTACAATGTGTTGATCACAATATATCGATACCATAGTATATCAGTTTAGAACTGGGATTCTACCTGCCCACATTCCTCAAAACACTGAATTTACTGGCATAACCTTATGCCCTCACCTCTGCCATCTTGTGTGGTCTGCCTGCCTCAAGTCCATTGTGCCTCTGTCCCTTCTGGCTCCATGCAACTGGAGCACCTGGACCTGTAGTGATGCTGTGCTCCAGCACACAGGAGGTGGCCTCTACTAAAATGAAGAATCCTGGTCACATGTGTGACAGAATTTAAGTGTTAAATGTCTCCCATGACAGATCTTGCCAGTGGAGGTTAGAAAGTGATTCAGTTTAGAGGAAGGGAAATAAGGCTGAATCCCCTTGTCCGCACACAGCCAGCCCTCTACTTCCACTTGAAATGCAAAGACGTCTGCAGAGAGCCAGCACAGATGACACACGACCTATGGAGAACTTGTGTTGCTTTGGCAACACAAGCCTGCTCAGGCAGGCTAACTCCAGTCACCTCCGCTATGTGTGGCCAACTGAACTAACTGGTGGCTCATCAAGAGTATCTCTAAACACTGCTACCTATGTGTCAAGACCTAAGTGTAAGTGTTCTAGTCTAGTAACTGAATTCAATATCAATAATATTGGTACTTTGTGGTGTCTTGCATACTGTTACCATCAGTGCTCTGAAATATGCAAATCCTGTTACCCGGCTATGCCATCACGGTACAGCGAGTAAAGCAGTTTAATCTCTTTCAGCAAACACAAGTCTTGCAAGGCTTAACCAACTGTGCAGCCATTCACACAAGGGCCCCCAATGAACCACTGCAGGGTGGTGAAGACTGGTAAGTATCCTGGATTTGGAATGTCTCTTGCAGATGGTCATTTAAGTATGAATTACGATAGGATTTTATCTCAGTATCATTTTAATCTCAGTATCTTGTCATTTCTGCCTCAGGCTGCCAGAGTCCTGCAGGAGAGGGCCCGTGTTTTCCCTTGTCTTCCTCTAACCACCAACATACTTATAGAAGGTTTTCTTGTTGCCCTTGACATCCCTGGCCAGATTTATTTCCTAATCTGATCCCTGTCTGCTTGGACCATTTCTGTGTGACAGGTTACCTGTTCTTGCTTCCACCCTCTGCTGCGCTCCCTGACTGTGTCTGAGTTTGTCCAGGAGCTCCTTCTTCCTCCATACAGGCTTCCTGCAGTTTTCACCTGACCTTCTCTTCGCTGGGATACATTGTTCCTGAGTCTGGAGGAGGTGATTCTTGAATATTAACCAGCTTTCTTGGGCCTCTCTTCCCTCCAGGGCTTTATCCCATGGTACTCTACCAAGAAGATCCCTGGAGAAGCCAAAGTCTGCATGTCTGTTGCTTTATATATGTAAATGATTGTGTAACTGACAGTGTTCACAGAAATGGAAATACATAATTTATGCATGTTAACAGCTATAATTAAGATCTCTCTAGTCTGAATTTTTTTTAGAGATAGGAAAAAATTTACCAGCAAATAATCCAGTAATCCCATTTCTAGCGAGAATTTTCCTCATAACGGCCCAGGTTGATGTACCGCCTCTCTGTGGAACTCAATATAGTACAAGACAACAGTGAATTAGGCAATCCATACAATGCCACAGAATAATATTTTTAGAAATTAGAGACGCTCACAGATGTAATTGTTAGGTTTAAGTCCTTTTTTGTTAATTTTATCCATCTTATTTATACAGGATGTTAAATTAATACAGTATGCAAACACACAAGTTGAAACAGCATGACATGGAAAACACCTGTAGTAACACCCAGAGTAAGATATATGAACAGCTACAATGGTCCTTACTAGATTGCTGATACAGTTGAAAAAAGCCAAAGCAGTTTCATAGAATACATTCATCAGGAATATCCCACAGCACTTGGAAGCCAAAAAGTATTTTTGCAGTCACAGAGAGACAAAATGTAGATGCATAGTCAGTGTCCAACTCTAACAGTAACTGGATTTGGAAAGAATTAAACTGGCACAAATTAAAGATTACCATAATGAAATTTTAAATATATAAATTAATCTGGTTAATATTAACCTAATAAATATATGGCAGACACATGTTTCAAAGTGGTGTTAGGAAATAATTCTTACATTCATCAGCACAGGAAAAGAATTAAAAACTGTAACTATTTATATTTAAAACTTTTTTAATACTTGTTCTGCAATCAAATAATAATACATTTTTTCAAGAATTACTCTAGGAAAAAAAAAAATTTACCCGAGAGAATGAAACCTCATGCCAAAAAGTGAGCACCTACTTTCTAAGCAAAAACTGTTTGGATACTCAGCTTTTTTAATGGTCTGTAATCTTAAAGCCATGATATAATATTTATTTAAGTTAATGGAAGTCCTTCACTGGTCCAGATCCCAAGCAATGGAAAAAAAAGATATTATATACGACTTCAATTTGTACAAAACAGAGTGGTGCTTTACTGATGTGAGCAAACCAGAAACTTCCTCTTTCATCCTTTAAAGATGTTAGGACATTAATTAATATGCCCTCAAAAATAATTTTTTTGAAATCACATAAAAAGAAGGTAAAAAATACACAACCTAATCACAATACTTTTTCCTTCTACTCTAATACTTATCACAAGAATATTGTTATGTAGGAGGAAGTGGTAGTGAATGTTATTTTGAAGACTTTTTCAATGGATCACTGTTCACCTGAATGTTTGCTAAGAAGTTAATTTTTTACCTATTTAAATATAATTTACTTCAATCATAGAATAGTTTGGGTTCAAAAGAACCTTTACTGGTCTAGTCAAACCTCCCTGCAATAAGCAGGGGCATCTCAAATTTGCAATTGATCTGCCTAAATGTAATAGCTTTGGATTTCTTTGTTTCAATTTTATACCACCTTATTAAGCTAAACTGTACTGAACTCACACCTTTTCCCTCTTCCATGCCATTAATGAAATATGGTATTCTCCTAGGAGATAAAAAATATCTCGTAGATATTTTTTATCTCCTAGTAGTATCTTACTAGATACTACAATTTGGCAAAGAAAAAATGCCTGAGTGATAAAATGTTTACATATACTTTAGAAGTGACAAATATTTAAAACTCGTACCAAAAGCCATACCCAAACATTAAGTTTTATTTTTTGAAACAATATAGAGTTTTTTTATTCTTACCAGCTTACTTTTTAAGGTCTCACTCTCCCAAAGTTGAGTCTGCCTATGTGTTTTCACTACATCAAATGGCTGAGTTACAACAGCTGCAATCTATCAGGAAATCAGTTTTAATGTTAGTGCACAAACAATTAAAATTTAACCCTAAATTTTTAAATTAAAGTGCACACAATTTAAAACTAGATTTGATATTTCAAGCACATGATATTTCTAAGTTTTGTACATCAGAACACTGTAGTTTACTTAGATTTATTTAGTCAGGTTGAAAGCCACACCACGTGTGTTTAAAGTACAAGTACCCCAAAATATGATGAATTATCCAAAATCATACCTCTTTTAAATAGTTTATTAGTGCTAACAATAAAGAATAGTACTAGAAAAGAAATTATATACTTACAGAGCCAGATATTGCTCCTGAAGTAAAAGAAACAAAAAATGTAGGTTCGTTTGCACCAAGTTCCTTGCACATCATCTTCTTGAAACGTTCATAATTATACCAATACAATGCTATGATTACAAAAGAATAAACTTGTATTACACCAGATTTGTATGTCAAATACAAAAATTCTTATATCAAGTCCAGATGTAAGAATTCTACCGTGGCAAAAGAAGCAAACAGAAACAAGAGCTGAAAGTGTAGTAAGTGTCCTATGTTATAAGCCATGTTACCCTTGTTCTCTATATCCCAAATTTCTTCATATGATACAAATTAGCCTAATCATTTTGTCATTCCCTTAAGTAACCCCTACCTTAATACAATCTAACCCAAGCACTATAAAACTCACATTCAATTTAACAGAAATCAAAATGTAGACTTCTAATTAATCGCTATGTTTTCAGGCATATTTCACGTTTCATGGATCTCACATTCTATAAAAACACATTTCATACACAATGAAATGTTGCTCAGGACTGCCTCATACTTTTTTGAGGCACAGTATAAAATTTAATTCTGAGAGAACCAAAGACATAATTTTGCTCCCTGGAATTACTAATAGGGGAATGCCTCTGTGGGGACAGTCAAAGGAAACTCCAGCAAACAATTTTTAGGAGTAACATCTGTTTCTGTGACCATCTGCTGAACTAAACTGCACTTTTTCTCCTTTCTAACTAAAACTCCAGACTATATACTACTGGGCTGAATTAGAGAGTAATTCCTCATGGCAGTTGGTCAACTAAATACTGCAAATGACAGCTCCATACCCTGAAAGGTAACTATGCCTCATTCAGCACTGAGCTCTGGAGGTTGTGCCAGCAGAAAAATTTCACAGCATTTTCTTGCCATGAAGACTACCAGGACATGTGCCTGGCTTCCAAAATTTTGCAAAAGTACAGGCAGGCAGTATCTCAGAAGGCATTCGCAGGATTTGAGGAGAAACTACTATTGAAATGTACAAAACTCTAATTTAATATAAATTATCTAAATCCAAAATTTTCTTAAGCACCTACAGGACTCGTTTCCCTGAATACTATTTGCACTTATATTGTCTGTGACAGTGCTTAAAGAAGGACTCAAGTATTATTATTAAACCAGTTATTGTGTTTATAAACACTCATAACTTAAGTTTTGTTCAGTCTAGCTAGCGTCCCGAGGAACATGCTTGAAACACGTAATGAACACTTGGGCTAGGAATAGAGTGGAATTCTGATTATCCTGTGCTTCTAGAGTCATGCTGTGCTGTTTGACTGTTTTCAATAGGACCTGCTTTCTCAATTGAGTGTTACACTGATTTGAACTCTTGAGATAGCTAACTGCACCTTTGCTGCAGGGAGTTCAAAACTGAGAACACCAGAGACTGAGCTGCTGTTGGGGCATCATTTAAACTGAAGAGCTCAGACGTAAGGCACAAAGGGAGCACATCATAGCAGATGGAGAACAGTTATAATGAAAAAAATGATCAGAAAACACACTTGGAAAAGGCATTAAGCAGTATTAAACACCCTTAGCTTTATATAAGCAGAATTTTGTGGCATTTGGGTTTTTTAAAAATGTATTTTCATTTACTCATGGTTCTACTTGCCTGCTCACTATTGGTTGAGTAGTTATCAACAGGCAGCCACTGCCTTATGGATTAACTTGTGCCTCTACCATCATGCCCACAAAGTACTGGGCACGGAGGAGTGAGTGCCCACTTGCTGTCCAGGGAATGCCAGAGCAGTGTGGAAACCGACTAAAAATCAACCAGCCTGGTTTGGGTCAGGGGAGGAACAGCAGGCATGGACAAAAGAGTCTGAAAAGGGCTGAGAAGAATGCATATCAACTTAGTGCCCTCTTCCTTGTACACTCCCTCACTGTGCTCTGATCTTCCCACTCTGTTAAAAGCAGCAGGGGGAAGGAAGCTCACTAGCTCCAGCCACACTGCTCCAGACAAAATTCAACAAAAGAACAAGAGTTTCTACTTGAAGTCAGACAGCAGGAATCAGATGAAGAATTTGAGAGTTCCCTTACAAACCTTAGAGAACAGCCTAAGAGAAAATTGCATTTGGCAGAGAAGGAAAATAAGTAAATTAAAAATAAATATGGAACAGAAAACACTTCAGACAAAAGGTTCAGATGAATTCTGGTAGTTGTCTTTAGCCTTAGTGAAATCATGCTGTCATAGGTTCAGAAGCCTTCCCTATCACAGAAGACTAAATTAAGTCCCATCAAGGAACTGGATCTTTAAGCGGGAAATACATTCCAATAACAATTTTCAAACACCTTCCAGTAGCTAAGTGAAAGAGAACAGAGCATTATAAATTCTGAAAAGAAAACAGCTGAAATAACTTGGTTCAGTTAACTCACTTAACTACAAACTGCAATTTTTAAGTAAATATCCTCATCACACCCCACTTATGTCTCAGTTTGGTTCATGGCCAATTTAAAATTTACTCTGGGTACATGTATCCTGTAACAGCCCAAAGCAATGACTGGCCCACTAGATTGTTTGGAAACACAAATTAAATTGGCTGTCAGAGCATCTTAACAATGAAGGAGAACAGAGATAACAGGTCAAATACTTCAAGGGTTCTCTGACTCCAAAACCAGGTTTGAATAAGAATCTTTCCATAAATAGGTTTGAAGAATTTTTCTGGGCCAACATAAAGTGTTTAAAGATGTTATTCCTGGTACTACCCCAATGACAGAAACTGCTTCAATGACAATTGATGTCTGATGATCCAAAAGTGCTCTGACAAAAATGGGCCTTAACGGGACAGGGGCTTTCAGGTCCTTTAGCAGTCTCCCCTGCAACACCTGTCCCAATTATCTTAAGGAATAGCTCTAGGACTAGTTATGCTTTGAATCAGACTTTTCTTCTAGGCTTTCAGCTTTGGATTCTTGCTAAAGATTTTTTTGGAGCAGTTATACAAATGAATTCATCTTGATTAAAAAAAAAAAAAAAAATCTTGAAGACACTACTGTGTCACACTCTGTACATGTTTCCAAAATTATGTAACGAAAACACTTAGATACAGCATGTTTATCAGAAAATAGCCACTATTCCTACCACAGAGAAAATTTCCAACTGAAAGTCTTCAAAAGCAATCATTGTGTAAGCTAAAGATGAAAAGAAAGAGTCTAAGTACAGAGAAAGGGGATGTAACAATGAAGCCTTTCTGGTATCCACAAACAAAATGGGGGGAAAAAAATCACGTCTTCAGAGAATTTATAAATAAAAATATTCAAAGGAGAAAAAGTAAATCTCAGTCATTCCTAAAGCCAACCATTAAAATTACCTAAAAGCACAGAAAAATAATATAAAAACATAAACAAAAAGCTGCACAGAAAATAAACCCTACCTGAGAAAGGTACATCTCTCAGAACAGTAGAAGTCCAGCCCCCCCACAGGGAGAGCCAGCCATCTACAGCCACTTTGGTGCTGACACACAGGTAAAGCTGCTTGTAGGACAACTTGAGATACTGCATTCGAGTTCTGATCAGCTCCAGGGGATTCACCACAGTAGCAGAACCAACTGCAAAGGAGGGAAACATGGCTTTTTTAAAAAAAAAAAAAAAAAAAATCAATATATAACAGTACAATTTCCTGAACATTCAAGATCTGTCTCACCTTACTTTAAATGTTTGATTCTTTTCAACTCTCCCATTTCCCTTGAACGAATTCCCAAAATAAGTTTCCTTTCCAGTAAGAAAACCGTGCCTATTCCTAGCACCTACACTTTCTGGTTTAGGGTTTTTTTTCAGTGCTAGCATGTTGTGATCAATGTAACATGTTGAGAATCCTCATTTTCAGATTTAACACATAAATAGGCTGAAAATTTCAAGTACTTATACTCATTAATTTTCATTATTTGCCATTTTAAACTGTAACTTGAAGAAAGTGATCTTGATGTTTACGGCTTTTTCTTGTTAAGGGCAAGAATTGTGGTGAGAGATTTAAGCTTTTATTGATTTCTAAGCACCTTTCCCATTCTTATTTTAAACTATGAAGAATGACTATCAGGCAATCTGTATCTGATAAAGTAACTCTTGCAGCTTGCACACCGGTCAGTGAGTTATCATTCAGTAACAAGCTACCATCACACATATAACAGACATTAAAAATTTTACTAGATCCAAGAATTTTTCTTTTGTTTCTGGGATAAGGTTTTACACATGAAGTTAAAATCTGGAACAGCCTAATAAGAACAATGTGCTACACCACCACAAAATAGCAATTCTTTTTCCACTAGTCTTCCAGTGCCCCCATGGTCGTCACAGATAGAACATGGAACTGCATCATCAGACCCTTCTAAGGAAGCCCTAAAATATATTATCTGAGTTAATTCTACAAAAATAGATGAGGTAAAAGATAAACAAAAGTAAGAAAATATACAAATTCTGCCCAGATCGTACAGCAGTAAAACCAGTACAAGTCCAATTTTCATCTTTGTTATAATTACCTATGTACCTTCCATTATAGCAAATAATGACGTTTATTATTAGATTCACGGCAGAACAGACTTAAATTAAACTGCCCTTGGTAGAAATCTAGAAATACAAAATTTTGAACAAATTACAAATGTAGTGAAAGTGTTACAGCAAAACCAAATCTCATTATTCCAGGTTAGAGGGTTTTGTTGCCCAAGAAATACTGGGTAATTACAGTATTCCTTCCTATCCCTCATTTAAAGACACAGCATATTTACTTTAAATAAAAGTCAACAAAACAAACCCAAGAAAATGGCATACAAGTATTATATTCCAGTTTTCTCTTTAAACAGAGGACAACTTACATCTGCTTAAGGAACCTGCAATAACTGGAATCTGCTCATCATGCTTCCCCAGTCTATTTTTCAAAGCTTCACACAGCCGGTCATAGCAGGTAAAATAGATTGCTGTGGTAGGAACTGCCATTATTCTAAAATGTAAGAGGGGAAATTTAAATTAATACAAGAAAAGCAGGAGAATAAAGTCAACTGTCTTGTATAGATATTTTACTTATATTGAAAAAAAAAAACCTCCAGCTGTGTGTAATGGATTAATAACAAAAACCTATTAATCCCATAGCTTTGATTCACTGCTTCTAGTTCAGAGTTTCAAACCCACACATTTCCCAGGTTTTCATTTCATTAGGGAAAACTGTAAGTAAAATGATGGTAGATTATCTCAGTCAAAATCTATTTCATACCAGCCCCAGAACTATTTTGATAAGAATGGGAAGTGAAAGATCTAAATGTGAAGAACCCAAATGACATATTATACAAGTACTACTAACCTTAACTTTTATTTATGTAACAATTGGATATTATGCTCTTGATCTTAATCAACAGTCATGATACTCACTACTTGAGAGACAATGTGGTATGCACAAATACAAGCCTTTTCCATATCAGCATAATACAGACTATGGTAACAACTGATAGATTCAATAATCATTCAGTGCAGGGGTAAAGCACCACATCTTACTATAAAATGGCACTTACACTTCTGTGTTATGTCTGTGCCAATATAGCATGTACCACCATTATCAAAAAACACCGAGGACTGTCATGCTCGGAAAACCAACATGGCTTAGTGTAGATCTTCTCTTAAAAACTGTGTGACCCTCTCCAGCAAAGAAGTTAGTTCTCTGCTGGAGAACAGAACACATGCTTTGTAAAAAACTGTATTGACTAAAACAGTTCAGTCAGGTCCTAAGGTTTATATTTTGAAATTGACACATACTGGAGGGTAAACAAGGCTGAGCTCCACCATGCTTTGCTTTTTTTGTGCCTATACTCCGAGCACTGTCTGCAAATCAAAAGTGTACCAGTGCTTCCCACTAGGCACTTCCCACTTTGTGCCTTATAAGATACAAGTTTAATATACATCTTAGATTCAAAAACTTTCTTGGTTTATGAAGGAGAACATAATTATAGAGGTCTTAATTTCTATCTGTACCAGGTTAATATGAACAAAAAGATAAAGCAGTTTGGGGCTGTTAAGCCTAAAGAGAAGATCAGGAGGAGATTTGATTGCAATGTTTAAGTATGTAAATTGCTCTTGTAGAGAGAAAATGAATTATCTGTTTATCCAGATAGAATAAAACCCCAAAGTTCTTTGAAATAAAGATGATTACAAAAATTAAGTGAGAGTAATGAGGTGTAACACCACAGTGTCTGGAAACAGCTGGGCTGCTGATAGCAAGTCATTAAGTAACAAGATACAGCAACAGGAATGTGTGGAAGACTGGCACTCCCCAGTGATCAGGTCCGATCCTGTGATTTGATGATGCTATCAAAGGAATGGTTATAGTAGAAAAAAGAAAGCAGAATGAGAAGTCTATTGATGCTACTTAACTACTGAGGATATATCAGAAAATTCTAAAATCGGGGAAAAATTATACTGTCCCCAGATGTTTCTGATCGAACTGATTACTCTGTAACTTCAGAATTGACTGAATTTTTACAGTAACTTAGAAATAAGCATAATAATTTGTCAAAAATAATTAAGTAATTTTGTTAACAATAACTTACAGCATGTTACCAAAAAACCCCATTCAACTTACAGTGTTGGGGGAAGCCCGCTCCACAGTGACTTAATTCCCTCCATTCGAATGATTTTCACAAATGCATCCTAAAAATATAACCAGGCAAAGAGAAATAATTAGCTACAAACTTTTGTAGTTAGTAATATATTCTAGGGGGCATAACACAAAACTAATGTCTTTAAAAGTATGTTTCTAAAATGGCTTATCACTGTAAGATCCCAATTTTATAACTGCTTATACAAGCTATTGCACTTAATCACGCAAACAGTTCCACTGAGCTGAACAGAATAATTTATGTGACTGAAATTAAGAATTTCCTTCCATCTTTAAAAAGCCAAAGTATTAAGTGTTTATCAGTGACTGACTGGCCTGTGAATAACTATTTTCAGAACCAATATGGCATTGCAGCAACTTGTGGAAACTTCCCCAAAATAATCCACTAAACATAGCAAAGTTTCTAGGCATGAAATAGCAATTAATTCTCAATGATTCTTCAACACTTGCTTTCTCTGACAACATGACCACATACATGCAATGTATATACACTATACCATATATAAGCTTGCAATTATTATTACAGCTGTTCTGTATATTCCCAGGAGACTGACAGCAGAGGAACACTAAACCTTGAAAATCATTCAGCTGAAATCACCAGCAAAAACACAAACTTTGTAATGTCAGGCTACAAAGGATAATTTTCTTAAAATATCTGGGAAAAGAGGTTGAGATTCAATGGATTAGAATGCACTTAAGACCAGACATTATCACAGGGCCTCAAAAGATACAGAGACTGGCAGACCACAGAAAGGACTTAGAGGCAGAAAAAAGCAAATAGCTTTAGAGGAGACAGCCTTGATGGACTAATCCTTACCTCTGAGGTAAAATGTTGAATGAGAAAAACAAAGAAATGGTTTATCACAACAAACCTGACTGGCTTTGAAAGGAAGCCAAGAATCCCTAGAAGTCCTAACATGGTTTAACAAAAAAGACACTTTTATACTAGCTAGTTAATATGTTTATAATCCAGCTTCAACAAATTTACAAAATAGGAAGGTATAGATAAAAGACAGGACTAATTTTTTTTTAAAAAAGGAAGAAGATAAAATTATATGATAGTCATTCTTCTTTAAGAATCACCTTGTTATGGCCAAAAGAGGCATAAATTCATGTCAAATAGGAAACTTAGTAGCTTTCTAAAATTACATAGTAAAGCTAATTGAAAAAAATCACACTTGTAAAGTTACTAATTTTAAAAAAAATTGTAAAATTGCTGAAGACACCTTTTGCATTAACATCTCATTCTCAAGATTTTAATTCTAAAAAATCCTTGATCATAGGTTTAATTTCACAGCAGAGTCAAAAAAAGTCTTGATTAATGAACCAGAATGACAGCATCTGCCAGCAAGTCTGTTTCAAGTGCCTGGGAAAATGCTAGTCCTACACATCTCAACGGATAGAGAACTTGACACATAAACTTAACTTTAAACACTATCTGCACCATTTCAGCTCAGGAGCATATTGGGAGATGTGTGGGCACAAGGGCTGTAAGCAGGTAAGAGAAAATTATTAGCTGCAATCAGCAACTACTGCCAATATAGCTGAAGTGGGGAAAATAAAGTCATAAAGCCAGCAACCTGTGAGGAGAGCTGTGCAGCTGTCTCCTTGTTCATCTTAAGGAAGGAACATGTATTTTATTGCAGACAGTAGAAGGTATCATCTATCATCAGTGTAACCACATGAAGACCCTCTCAAATGATAACAGATTCCAGTAGAACCTGAAAAAACTGAAAACTCTACAGTATGCTACTTAAAAATGTACAGTTTTATATACATGTAAAATATTCTTACCAATGTCCCTTTGAAATGCCCAGGTTTTTTATACCAGGCTTTGCTGTCCTCATTTTCACAAACACACACATGATCCATAAGGCCATTGGAGTATACAAAACACTTTCCTAATAAAATGGTGTATAAGAATATAGTTAATACTTGTAAGATTATTTTTACGCAGCAGCAATTTCAAATTGGATATAATGGCAACACAGATTTACCTCTGGTTAGACACAGAGAGGCAAAATAATTTTGGTAAGCCAGTAATGACAAATTAAGTCAAAGGAAAGAGGGTACAAATGTAGTACTCACACTGCCCAACTAAATGGAACTGCCTTCACAAGGCTCCAAGAGACATGTTTAGGTTATACTACCAGCTGCTGAAAGGTAAAACTAACACAAGACCTGAACATCACTATTGTATGTAACTGTGAACATCTTTCAGACTTTTAAATCTTGTTTTAAGTAGCATCAGCACGCACTTCAAGTGGAGGTATTATATCTTAGGCTGGACTATACTTATACTACATTGTCCCCTCCACTTGTTTTTCCTTTCTTCTACACCATGTACTTTCAACCTGTTTGATAAAATATTATTGCCATTACAAAAACATACTTTAAGCTTCACATTTGCAGATTTCTGAAGGCTTTAAAACTTCATAAAAATCAGGACAGAAGGCACAGGTATTTTTCCTGATTTAATTTGCAAGTGTGACTGCAAATACTCACCTCCACATTCAACATGCAAAACCAGTCATCTTCTTTCCTTTTAAATCTCATTTACTAAGTACAAGTAAATAGTAGGAACCATTAGCACATCTTTGAGAGCACAATTATCTTCATCTATTTAGAACCCAAATGGCAAGTGACTTGGTAAGAGTTCTCAATTTCAAAAAAAATCTCTGGATTCTGGAGGAGATGAAGTTTGATATAGCATCCTGACCACATAAGCCCTCTGATGAAATATTTACTAATTTAGTAACAGCTTTTTGTTGTTTAACTCAAGTCAGTATTAGTTGTACCTTCTGCCATAATGAAAACATTAAGATAGAAAAAAAAGCCTGTTTAAAATGGTATGGATGTATGGGATTTTTTTCTACTGTGTCCGTTTAGAATATACTGGTGTGTTGCTTTTTCCCCCACACTTATACTGGAGAAACAAACTAAACATTCTGCACCTCAGCACAGCACCATGAGAACTACCAGCTAAACACAAGAGCAAAAAGCAAGCAAACTGTGTCCCCCATTACACTACACATTTGTTTGTTTACCTTTATGGAATGGATTGCTTTGGGCTTGCAGTCGAGTTTTGATAACATCAAGAGGAGTTACTAAAATGAAACAGAAGTAATTTAGAAACACCCTGGATGCCCTGAAAACATATTAGTTTACAGATACCTTATCATGAACTTCTATGACCTTTTTTTGTTTCCAGAGGAGAAAAAAAAAAACCTAACAGTTTTTACAATGTTATCAGGCAGAGAGAAAAGGGATGTTAGCAGACAGAGACAATGTCATCAGAGACAAAGGAGAACTACACACCCTGTATGGTTTGCAAGACATCAAATTTATCTTTTCCAATTTACTAACAGTTGCATAGGCATGAAATATTAGAGATACACAAAGCTCATTCAAAAACCAGTGTCGTGTTGTCTGAAATTGCTAAAACTTGTTGTATTACGTTCTGCTGCTAAACTTTTATAAGTAGCATACCACAAGGCATATGAAATCAAATTTTGGCCTCTGGCATATAAAATAGCACAGTGTGTTTGTTTGTTCATGTGTCTGTTCTTTTTCAATAAACTGACCATAATACAACTTTCAAAAGAAAAATGTTAAATTCATTATGTACTTTTCTTTTTTGCTGCATGTAGCCAATATCTAAAACACTGGGGTTCTTGAAAAGTAAACGAAGGTTTCACTGCTTCCACTCCAGCCCTTAAAACTATCACAGGCTGAGACATGCTGAACGCTGCAGTGGCTGGGCAGCTGGACCACCTTCCTCTGATTAGATCGGCCGAGGGCTCCATTCAGTTGCCTGCATATAAGCAGCTGGTGCCATCTGAGTCTCTAAGGTACCCAAAATACCTACAGAGTTGACAGAAATTACACAGGACCTACGACCTTACTTACCAAGTGTCAGCTAAAGTCAATCACTCTAGCCCGTGTCTCGCTGAAGACACTCCTGTGCTCAGGCAATGCAGTCACACCTTAGTTCTCTGGTGCTGCCCCTCAGTTGAATATTTGGCTCACACTTCAGTATCCAAATGTAGGGATGAAAATGTGACTCCTGCAGTTCAACTAAATTGCTTAAAATTCGCCATCTAGTAGCATTTCAGCCACTCACACTATTCCAGCTCATCACAGGCTGGCACTTCAGACAGAAGCCAGTCTCCTATACCTCTCGTGAACACCAACACCTTACCCTGTACTAGAATTGTGGGTATGGACACACAATTGAAATCCGTCTTGGAGTTCCACGGGTCTGCTGTACAGGACGCATAGTGAAACAGAACAAATTCATAGTGAATTAATTCGACAGGTTCCTGGTAAGATCCTATTTAGTAGGAGATTTTGTGGGGAGAAAGTATGCTTAGAAAATTGCACATGCCCCTGCAACTTAATCCACATTAAAACCGAAGTCACAACCAAAGGCTATCTTAAAACAAAAAGTAACAGAAGTACAAAGGATGAGCTAATGAGCTTGCAGAATTCCAAGAGACATGAAATGCTGAATGTAACCAACCAGTTCCTCCTTAGGTACGCATGGGGAAGGAGGTCCTGAGTGAGGTGACTGAATGTGAAGCAGAGGATGAATTCCATTTACTATCTAGAAGTTTAATAGAGTAACAAAAACGTATCCTTAAAAGCAATGTTTAAGGAAAGAAAGAAAGAACCAAACCAAACCCAACAATAAAAGTCTCTGACAGGGTAAGACATCAGAGAAGAACAAATGGTTATTACTATGCCTCACTGGGACCAGCCTTGCAGGATTTGCGTGTTGTACTGTAAAGCAGACTTTCATCTAACATATTTTCTAAGCAGCAAGAAATATGGAAATCAATTTTTATTAATAATTTTGTTTCTTCTTAACAGAAAGCAACGAATAACTACACCAAATGGAAAAAAATAAACAGAAATTCAAAGTTAGTAACTATTATTCTTATTTTCAGAAATGGTTAGAGATTATCAGGGCCAGAAAAGATTTCAATTAACCATGCTTTTTAAAAGAAAAAAAAAAGAGAAAACTATCAAAAAATATCTTTGTTGAATGTATTAGTGGAAACATACATAAGCAGACATCATGCTGAGTCAAACTGAAGAGTAATCACTTTGTAAGATTCTCTCTGTGGCCAGCTTCATAGTTTGCCTTACCAAATAATGATGTAATTATAGCTCCACAACAAGAGGCTATTGCTTGCTGAACAATGGTTAGCTTCTGTACATTGATATCACTCATTTCAGCCATGGCTTTATTCCCAGAGAAGAAAAACCTGTTAAGGAACAGAAAAACATATTGTAAGACTATGCTCAAAATTTGCAGAAAAAAATCAACAGAAAAATGTTTTCAATTTTCATTAATAAGTTATGTAGAACCAGCAATATTACTTTTCTACTTATGTACAAGCATCTCAGTAATTTTTCAGCTTATTTGAGAGTATCTGAGCCGTGTTTTGCAAGCAAGTTTTCTAAAGACAATAAATCTTCAAAATCCTTCTTACATGAATTACAACATTTATATGTTCTTGCAAACCACATTAAATATTTAACACGTTATTACCTTTAACTGCAACAAAGTGTTTCCGGACATGCAAATAATCCTCACAAAGATAAATTCCCAGCCTGTGGCCCATAAACTGAAGCACTGCAGAATAATTCACCCTGCCCTTCTCTTGCTCCCATCTCTGCTAAGAGGACGCAGGAAGGTCTCCTGGCTGATCCCACAGCTGCAGCCAGCTACTGATGACTGTGTACCCTGGCGTGGTCCTCGTGTAATAAGCAGGGACTAACTAGTAATAATGCTACTATCAAACGTTAATTCCTTGAACAAATCCTGCACGGTCACAGCTATTTAGGAATGCACTCACAATATCTACAACTAGTCAGGATAGGAGATGATAATGGAAATACTTCAGAAAATAAAATTCCCTAGTAGAGGTGTCTCTTTCAAAATGCACCGCTGTGCCTAAGTGCAGCCCTAACTTTATAAGCGCCATTGATCTAAGCTTTTCATTGGCTCTACAAGAGTGTTTTGTTACTTTCACCACGCTTCAAGTTAGATAAAAAAGATTAAGTTGCACAAACCAACTGTGACCGCTCAGGTGCTAACAACTGCAACGGTGGGTGGGGATATTGTCTATTTTTCGTGTATCTTTAACTTAGAAGGGGACCGCTGCCCAGAATTGCGTACATACCCGTTCACCGGCTGCGCCCGCACGGGGCAAAGCTTTCCCCGCCTGAAGCAGAGGCGAGGAGGGAAGAGCGCCGCTGCCAGCCCGCCTCCTGAGCCGAGGCCGCGCTCCCTCCCCTCGCTGCCCTTCCGCCCGCCCCTCGGCAGGAGGGGCCCGGCCCGCGCGGGCCGTTGGTGAGGGCGCAGCAGCCGCTGTGGCGGAGGCGGGAAGCCGGCCCTGGGAAGGCGGGCCTGGGAAGGCGGCCGTGGAGCGGCCGTGCCGATCGGGGCTGGCGGCGGAGCAGAGCACGATGTGACTCCGCGGGAAGATGAAGCCGAGCGCTGCCGAGGCGGCCGACAAAGGAGCGCGTCCCCGTAAGCGGCGGGGGGCCGTGGGCAGCGCGGGAGAGCTGCCGCCGGTCGGGCCTTCCTTAGCCGGTGCCGCCATCCTGGCTGGGGCCGTGAGGCGCCGCAGCCCGCCCGGTGCCGGGTTTGGGCCCGAGCCGCCCGCGGGCTGGCGCTGTGAGCGGGGCACAGCGGGAAGGGCCTTTGCGTGCGTTGGGGAGTTAAACGTAAAAGCGAGTCCCTGGTGTGTGGGAAATCGCCGGGCCGCTGCTGGGCGGGCTGCTCCCCCCGGGCAGGGCTTCGCTGGTGTTTGCATGGAGGGCTCCTTAGTAGGCCCAGGGTTGTGAGAACGCATCCCCTTTGCGAGAGAGACTCTTATTGAGAGAGATTGTTATTGCAGTCCTGCTAATGCGCTCCAAACTTTTGATTCTCCCTGAGAGGTTTAATATGCATGCTCCAATATTAATTCCAGTGTTTAGTGTGTTAATTTTTGAACGGCTCTGGCATCTGTGTGGTGAGTGTAACACCGTATTTGATCCGTGATCATCTACGGAATTTTCCTTGCACTCTTGCTTATCATCCATCTATTCTGTTTAGAGTCTGGATCAGTTACACCAACCTATGTCTCCCCATTTTCTTACTTCGCTAGGTTTTTTTATCTTCCAGAGCCTACAAAACTAACTGCTGTTCCTGCCTTATTTAGTGTGCTCATAAACCTTACTTGGAGGATTTTGAAGCATGGGTAGTGGTTCTGCTGCCTTTCCTATCTGATACTGTTTCAGGAAGGGAAGGAATACTTAACAGAGGGACTGTTTTGTGTGTTGCCTTTTTGTCTCCAGAAGAGGCCTGCTCACTTCCCGTAGCAGTTCTCATTGTCTTGAGCTTCTCCAGAAGAGAAACAAATAGGAGTGAGTCAGTGAGGAAGAAAAACAACGTAAAACCAGTATGTGGAATTTTGCTTTGAGCAACGTGGTCTAGTGAAAGGTGTCCCTGCTTATGGCAGGGAGGTTGAAACTAGATGATCTCTAAGGTCCCTTCCAGCCCAAGCCGTTCTATAGAAACTTGCTCCATCCATTTCCATAATTTAGGAATTTTCCCTTTTGAAAATAAAACTGAAATCCAGTTCCATTTAAATTGCCTTTCCTTTTTTTTTTTCCCAGCAGATGGAATACAAGCAAAAACAGAAAAGATAAGATCTTCCCTGAAGAATGTGAAAAAAGACACAGGAAAACCAGAGAAACTCAGATTTAAGCCGCTCACTGGGAAGGTGTTTTACCTCGATATCCCATCAAATGTGATCTCTGAAAAGTTAGGAAAGGACCTCAAAGAGCTGGGAGGGGTAAGTTAATAATAGAGACTTGTATGAACCTAGAAGGAAATGTGCATATGTGGAATGCCTTTTTTTGTGTTCTTTGTAACTGCATTTTAATGTTATTTGTACTTATCTGAGATGGGGTCTTATTTTTCTATGTTTGTCTTAAACTTTAGTACAAACAATGAGCTTATCAACAAATTATTCTGTGGGTTTTCACAAGAAGCTGCTTTACTGATTGGGACAAAAGTTCTTATTAGGAAGTTTTGTTTTCAGCTGATTATTCACTAGCCTTAAAATTTTATCCAAATTTATTAGGTTTCATTGTTTGAGGTGATTTTTCTTCTGCTGCTTCTGACTATATTGACATGTTTACATGCTACGACTAACAGTGTTCAGCTGAACCTGAAAGAGATTAAAGGAAGAGTTTTGTATATATTTACTGTAAGTCAGTAACTTCACTGAATACTTTTTGCACAGAGTATCTTAGTGAGTATTTTTGAATACTCTTAGATAGTAAATTTTATAAGCATCTTACTAATTTTTTTCCTAATTCTCCCTTCTGTATCGAAGGAACTCTTTGATACAAGCAAGTACAGGATATGATAATAATATTAATTGCATTGCATGTGTTACTAAACACCTTTTAAGCACAGAGGCAGAAGGGATCTGCTTAAATTACTATCTGTTCTGAACATTGCTTTGGCAATACTTCTTTGACCTCAGAGGGACACTGAGCAGCTTTATGAAATTGGTGCTTGTAAATCGAGGTGCTGTCTGAAATCATAGTAGCAGTAAGGAATAGCAATAACACGGTTTTGAGCTAAGTGCATTGTTTTACATTTAACATCAAATAAGTGCACACTGTCATTTGTCTTTCTCTATAAACCAGAATTTTAGGATTTCATGTGTGAAAAGTAAGGTCAAAACTCAAAGACTGAAAGGGAAGTTGTTTTGGCTTATTCTGAGGAGTAAATGCCTCAACTTGAGGTGCTCAACACCCTCAAGATCAGTTACCACTTGTTCCATTGTTACTTGTGTGGAGTGCACTCAGAAGTGCTTCTCTCTGTATATCCTATTTCTGTAAAAGGTACATAGAGCAAAATCGAAGGGCACAGTTTCAAGCTGTTTGGTTTGTGCTTTCCATACTGATTAGTGGAAAAGAGGAAAATACCTCGAACTGTACAAACTGACATGAAATAACAAGGCAAATAGCTGATGATCACACTGTAGTTGGCAATGAAAGACTGAAGGAACAAAATGGAGGAGAGTAAACACAGAATAACCACATTTTTTGATTGCTGAGTATGAGAATATGAATCTACTTAAGACTTCACTTTTTTGAGAAGTGGTATGAAAACTATAGGTGTGAAACACGGTAGCTATCCTGAAATTTCAGTTTTTCTGCTGGTTCTAAACTCAATAAATTTATAGGTTCTTACAGACTGTAAATTACATTTGCAAACACCTGCCTTTAAGTTTAGCTGAACACTTCTATGTAATTTCTGTTACGTAGAATTAGAGTTGTTTTCCTTGAATTAGTCTGTTAGTCCTTAATGCAGTGTTTGCATTCTTACATTTGGAAAGTATTACAGGTAGATAGTAAAAAATTACAATAATCAAAACAAAGCAAAGGTCTTTTGATTAAGATTACAAAATTAAGAAATTGAAATTAGAATTTGTGACTGGTAAGATGCTAGTACAACTTAATTGTCGTTGTCATCCAGATAATTAGAAAATATTTTCTTGTTAATTCAGTGTTTTTGAACTTATTTTTTTAGAAGTTTTACCACTTTCCTTTAAAATATTCAATGTAAATTTGTTACTGATCTATTGTTCCAAAATAATAATTTGCTTTATATCTTTATATTTAGAGAGTAGAGAGTTTTCTTAGTAAGGATATCAACTATCTGGTGACTAATAAAAAGGAGGCAAAATTTGCACCAACTCTTGGCCAGATTTCTCCTGTTCCTAGTCCAGAATCTGCACCTAATGGAGGAAATGGTTCACCTCATCCTAGCAACCGAAAAGATCGACATGATGCAAGTTCATTTAAGACAGTAGATACAGTAAGTTTCTGAGGAGTAATACTGCAAATCAGGTGCAGCCCATGGGGTATGCTCTTACAGTTTTTCTCCTATTTTGTTTCCTAAAGGTGGCAGCAGTTCCTTAAATGAATAAGGGGTTTTCTTTCAAACATACTTTTAAACTTATTCAGGCTAACTTGTAAAACTTAACTAACTCAAACTAGTTAAGCAAATTTTTTAAACTAATTTTAAAAAGGAGCCATTTTTGCAAATAAGCAGAGTACACTAAAATCTGTTCTAATGTAGTATGTCTGACTTACAGCATTGATCTCATGTTTGACAGCTGGATCATGCTCGTGATGACATCCAGTGATTCCTGTCTGTTTAGCAACACAGCCTATTAAAATCTGGCTGATGTGGTGTTGTTAATGCTGATATCTGCAGAAACACTCTCTGGTAGTAGTAGGAAATATTTCAAATTAGGCATTATGAATATTAAGTTTTTCTGAGCTCTTTCTTAGGGGATCACGGTAATTGCAACAGTTAGTATCTGAATTTATGAAGTTTCTTACAATGGGCAAGTCCCGTGTCCTTTCAAAATACAGTTGAAAATAATTAGCTGTAATATACATCTATATGGTGCTTATTTAGAAACATGACTGAGCCAGGCTGCAGTCTGGTCTTTGTATTGCATAGGTGAGGTCACCTCATTTTGCAAACAACCTGGATAGGTAAAGGCAGCTCATTATATATAAACAGCAAAAAGTAGAAAAAGGAAATGCACTGGTGATAGAAAAGCAGGGGATAAGACAGAGGCTATGATTATATTCATGACTGTTAGCTTAATTTTCACAAGCCCAGCTGATGAAACCTCATCTTTTGGTGTGTGTCACTGGCCGCTTATTCCCACCATCTGCATTTTTCCAGCACTAACATTGCAATGGCCTGCTTTGGCTGAAAACGTTCGCCTGTTGGGATTTTTTTGGTTTTGGGTTTTTTTCCCTTAGACCGTATCAGCTGTAACCCTGTGAGAAAGATGCACCTTATTGAAAACTTAGCAGTGTAATGAGCAAAAGGAGGCCCTCATAGCTAACATATGTATTTGTTAAGAGCAATGTAAGTTGCCTCTCTTTGCTACGGATGTTTCTGTTTTAATGTAGGTACGTATGAGCAGAGGAAAGTCCTTGGTTGAAAAAGCGATCAAAGAACAGGTAAGCCAAATAATCAACAAACTTGTGCTTCAGAACCTTGGTGGTTTGTTCTTCTAGGAAACAAGCAGTAGCAAAAGTGGTCTTAGTGGTTTTAGAGAGAAGTCAGTCACAGAATGCTCAGGCAGAAGTTGAGGGATTGTCCTAAGAGAAGTGTCAGGCGTGTTTTATGGGTGCTTCCTGAAGAATTGAAAGTCTGTGGAGTCTTAGGACAAGTATTTGTCAGGATTGCTAATACAATTAGCATTTGAGAGGTGCTCGTGAAGTTAATGTATGAATTTACTGTCTTCAAATCTTACTATAAAATTTGACTATAAAGAACGTTTTTGGTTTTCTGAAGGTTTAAATATATTCTTTTGTTGATAAGGTGCTGTAATACAGAGAGAGACAGAAGAGGAGTCTAGGAGAGTGGTAGTCTTTTGGCTAGAAGCAAAGCATCTGCATTTTAATCTCAACTTTCTTATTGCATGTTATATTTGTAATTATTTAAATAATCTACTATATATTGTTGAAGATTATTAATATAATTTATTGCTTGCAGGACTTAATCCCCTCTGGTAGTATACTATCCAATGCTTTGAGTTGGGGAGTGAAGATACTGCACATTGATGGTAAATATTTTTGTTAGATGAAGCCTGACTTGAACTTGTAACGTTCATTTAACTATTCTTTTGTTGAATTCAAAATATTAAAAGTTATGTCAAACATACAAAAATTGAGTCAACTGAGTATAATTCTCCCTCTTTTTGTCAGATGTTAAGAATTGCATTGAACAAAAGAAAAGGGAGCTCTATCTAATCAAAAGAGCAGGCAGTTCTTCTAAAGATGTGGTAAGTGCCTCTTTGCCATTTATAAAAATGCCATTTGTTTCATTAACTAAGAAAACACTAAGTACTAAAGTACTAAGTACTGCCTACTGTGAAGCTTGTAGATTTTATTTTAATGAAGGTATTGCTCATTTTCAGTTTTTCACAGACTAGTATGTCTTGTGAATTGATTTTAAAACCATCTTTGAAAAATACGAAGTATTTTCTGTATATTTCAACATTATTTCAAAATAACTTTAATAGTAGGATTGATTCTATAGTGTGTAGAGCTGTGCTCTTGCAAAGGATATGTAAGAATCAGAAGTGCTGAACTGTCTGAAATTTCCGTTCTGCCTGCCTCAAAAGTAGTAAAGAAAATGTATTGTGGTTTTAGTATGATGTAGATGGCGGCTAAGTTGCCTTGTATAATATTCCCTGTGACACAGTGATTAGAAACTCTCATTTTGATGGGCCATTTTGAAAATCATAATTGTTTCCTGGAGAAGCTGTCTCTATAAGGAATCTACAGCTCTTCCTTCACAAAGAAAAAGCATAAAGCATCTTGAAGCTATTCTGCCAAGTATGTGCAGTTGGCACGTGAAAATCCCCTTTTTTTCAGGTTTTTAGTGTATGATACAGTGAGACATTAAAGCTTGTGGCTCTTGTGTGCTCCATCTGCAGTTGCTCTGTAATTTGCACAATTGTCTAGTTTAGCCATGGTGCCTGACAGGTAAACGGAACCAAACGACCCAGCGTGTGTTACGCTGTTTTGGAATGTAATATTGGCTAGTTCTTGAGGCCACATAAAATCCTCTGCCAAATCATCACCGTGTTCATGAATAGCAGGTGAGGTTTTTTTGCAAATATTGTAAAATGAGTTTGTACTTTTACCAGAATCAATTACAATTAACAGCTGATGCTTGAATGTAGACTTCACTTTTTTCTGAAGACAAAATCTTGCTCTAGATTTTAGTCTTTGTTGCTAAAAATAATAAAAGATGTAGCCTGTGTAAATCCATTCAGATGAAAAGAATTGTTTTAATTGGAGATACTTACTGTTCTGCAGGTTTTGGTGGCATTTTGCACCTTGCAGTTAATTAGCATTTGCAAAGTGTTTTTAAAATGTTACCTATATTAAAGACTGAACTTTCAACCATGGCAAGGTATTTTCAGGGTGGAGAGACTAATTGTATAAATTTACCTTTCTGGGTTTTTTTGTTTAGATTTGCTTTTAGAAAAAATAAATTGAGGCATCTGAAGGAGAACACTTCTTTTTTTCAGTGTAGAAAGAAATATTTCTTTGGGAAGCATGTTACCTTATTTCAAAATACTAATGAGCTTAGTTTCCTGAAAACTTCATCCTGACTGTATGAAGTCATGATTAACACGGGGAGGCTCTCATAACTTAAATTATCTACAGCTAAATCTTTAAGTAAAGTGCAGAATAATACTCACAGGGATTTTTTACCGTCTCTCTTTTTTCAATAGGGAAAACACGTTACTGCTCAAAAGTCAAAAAGTAAGTACTTCAATAATTGTAGAGATTTCTGGCTTGACTTATTTTTTGAATGCTTAAAAATGTGCTACAGTTCTCATGTGGTCAAATGTGCTGTACTCCAATTTGTATGTCCAAGAGAAGCATGTAGAAAAACTTTGTGGAAATCAAGAGTTTGTCAAAACTTGTACATAATGAGTTCTAGAATAAAGTCTGCTTATTTATTAAGCTACTGGAGCAACTTGATAAATGATGAAAAGTAATTCTCCACTGATTTCCTTTTCTCCCCCCTTGAGCAGGCAGACTGAAAAGTCCATTCATCAGGGTGGAAGATAGGAGTCGGTAAGTGTTCTCTTCATGCATTCAGTAATGTGATTCTCAAACTGAGTAATTCAGAATTACTTGAGGAAGTGTGTCTTTAAATCTCAAGTCCTTTCAACTTCTGACTATTCCAAAATAGTCAGGAAGTGACAAGTTAGCAGGTAACTCCAGTTTGTAGATCATGAGAGGGGGTTCGTTGGGTTACTTCCTACCAAGGACTGAATGGATGAAAGGGAAGCATGAACCTTTACATCTTTTCTTAGATCCAAATCCTGTAGCCCAAAAGATAAATAAAACTTTGCATACTAAATTCCACTCCTGTAGTTCCAACTCAATTACATTCATCTCCTGCTGAGACCCTTTAGATGTAAGGAAAGAGCAGTTGTTAGTTAAAATAATTAATTGAAATTAGGTTTAATTTCCTGTTCAATCATTTCTTTTTAAAAGGAAAAATTACAAGCTATTAATCTGATTTCAGTATCCACAGTAGCATGAGATTTGATACTTTTAGCCTTGAAAAATTTCACATCTTTCTGGTCCTTTAATCAGTCAGTCTTGGTTGTGTAAGAAAATGCCAGTTAGCCGGAAGTTGAGAGAACAGTGAATTGTAAAAAAAGGTTTGGTTCTGCACAGCATAATTTGCACCTTTAAATTCCTAACTAACTTCTGAGTTATGATGTTTATAAGCGCTAAGTTCTTTGACCTGATTTGTCTGACACTTTCCTGAATTGAAAAAAGAGATCTAAACCTGGTTGTACACTGTGAGTTGGTGCCATAGCTGTGAGGGGCACGAGGATAGTGGGGAGAATTGGACCAACAAAGTTGTAAGGATAAGAAATTCATGTATAAATATATGTGAATTTGACTTCACAATGTAGTGGAGTACTAAACACTTGAAACACTTCTAAATATTTATGTAACATAATGTTTTTTAATGTTTATGCAACAGAAATAACAGTTCAGAAGCAGAACGTGATGCTTCACTGTTGCTATTGTGTTTTCCAGACTTGCTCTTGTAGTTTTGCCTGGGTAGCTTATAGTAGTAATGTGGGGGAAAAATCAGACTGAACTCTACCATCAGCATTTCAGTCAACTGAGAATTCAATATGTGAACTTTCAACATGTCCTATTATAAAAATTCTTAATCTGTTCAAAGCACTGGTATGGTTGCTAGTTCTAGCATCACTGAAAGTACGGTGGTGTACAGGATTATTATTTTTCTAAAAAATTAAATGGTCAGTTTTTATATTTTGAATGGTGAATTGATTGCATTTCTTTTTTACGAAAATGGTAAAATGAAAAAAAAAAAGCGTTGGATGTTGGAAACTGCTGTAACTACTTCTCAGGAGCACAAATGCACTGTTGTCCAAATTGTTCTTGGGTTTATTGGTTACCCAACTCACAACAACTAATAGGCACACAAGTCATATCCCAAGGAATGTTTAAGACAGCTATGGAAACTGAAGGAAAGTATCAAGGAAGGAATGAATGACTTATTCTAAGATTTTATCTGCTTAGCATTCTGTGTATGTCATATGTAAAAGAGAAACACTTTTTCAAGATTTTGAACTTGGGGTAATGTATGCAATGAAGCCTTTTTTCCATTTTTGATGGTTCTCATGCACTTGTTTTGTGTTAATGCAGCCAGTACCGACCGTTTTATCTGCAGTTACTCAGTTTTCCATTTCTGAACTATTGTGTTCCAAAGCCATATAGTCCATTTGAGGTGGATAAGAAGTATCCTTCTGGTCAAAAGCAAACTCAGTCTAAGCAAAGGTTTGTTGAAAACTTTATTTTATTGATGTGTGGGTAGAGGAGAGGGTTGTTCTCTAAATTATTTCATAACTAATTTTGTCCTAAAATAATTGCTCATCTTCTAATTTTCTTTGCTATTTAATACTATTAGCCATGTCTCAGCTGATGTATTTACTGCACTGTTGGTGTCTGTCTCTCTATCTGTACCCTCTTTATCCTGTCTTTAGTCCTTTTTTGGGGCATACAGATGCATACATCCAAAAATGAGGCCTTCTTCTTTCACTGTGGGTCACCATAAGATATTTTTTTCCTTTCTGCCACTGGTTTCTTCTTTGTCCTCATCTTGGATGCTGCTCAGTAAGTATTTCACAGGAAGTGGGTTTCTTAAGACTTGTTTTGTATTTGTCCATATAGTGCTGAAATAAGTAGTTTAGTTTTTTTAAAGCAGTGATATTCAATCCCAGTGCCTAACCATTGTTGCTAAAGACTGTATATTGTTGATAATTTATAGAAATTAGATAGACTGCTAATACTGCTTCAGCTCTTCAAAGATGAAAAGCGGATGCCAGCTGCTCAGAAGAATTGCAGCTGGTTTTACAGCAAGTGTTTATGTGATACATTTTGGCATTCAGGCTCTATTTGAGCACTACAGATGCAGTTAGAACTTCAGCAAATCAATTTTATGATTTGAAACTATTTAAGAGTCTTAATTAACTTTTTTGTGAATCAATGTGGGTTTTAAAAATTTTTTCTACCTAGCTTACCTCACTGACTTCTAAAATTGATTCATATGAGAGACTGAATATATTTAGGCAAAGGGTAGCTTTGCTGTATGTGGAACTTTCTGTATTTAGTTGCTGCTTTTCTGTCCTTAGGGCTGAAGACTTACTTAGCTGTGATACTTGTTTTCTCTGTAAAATGGCTTCTCCACAGTTCTGTCCAGTTTTGACCTTAATACACTGCTGAAGGTTTCAGCTGATGTTGCCATGAGGCTTTTTTTTTTTTTTTTAATTGCAATGAAGGTAGCAGTATAAAAAAGCAAAAAACATATATTGCAAGGGTTACTGCTGTATTAATAAGGCAATTTCTGTCTGTGTCTCTTCAGAGAAGGTTGGAAAGGCTCATTCTTTTTGAAGCATTAAAAAACCAAAGAGGCAGTTTTTGTTTAGGTGGATTAAGGAGTATGATGTATTAAAAATTTCAAGATTTATGTTTGAATAAATATTCCTAATTAATATTTCAGGTGGGCACATACCAAAGAGATGTTTAAGTGGGAAATTGTTTTTTTTTTTGCAGGTGAATGTGAGCAATGTGAGTTTTGGGAGAGAGAGAGAGGAGAATGTTCACTTGTTTTGTCTTTACGTGGGAGAAAAACTTGTTGAAGCAAAGCTCTTGGTTCTGCTTGCTTCTGCATTGGGCAAGACCTGCAGACTTATTCAGTCTTCACATGATCCATTCTATTGCTTCTATCCTGCTTTACTGGTTCTCTGTGAGTTTTACTGTTTTCCAGAGGGAAGGTGTGAAGGCTGGTGTAACAAATAAAGCACATAACAGAGTTCCCTGTCCTGGGGAACCCAAGAAATGCTGGAGCAGGTGTTAACAATACATTGCTATGCGTTGTAAGCTAGAGATTTTTCAAGATAGATTTTTTGGTGTAAAGTTCTGAGCTTACATCTATGCAGATACTTGGTAAAATCTGTCAATGATTTTTGGCTAAACAGGGAGATGACACTATTCCTTCAAAGTAAAAAGGAAGTAGAGATTGATTGCTTTACTGCTGGCATATCAACCTTAGGTGGTTTAACAGTGGATTGCCGCAAGCAGTAGCTCTCCCCAGATGAGGACTCTGAAGGTCAATGAGCAGCTGTTGAAAACCTCTTCATATTTTAATGTCCAGGAAGAACTTTAGGTTCACTTTTTTGCATTCCCACTTAGCCTGTACATAGGAAACTGGGACAAAATGGCATTTGGTCAGCATATTCAAAATTATGTATAACCCAAAAATATGGCTGTTACTTTTGCCAAAGAATGAGGAGAGATCATCTTTTAGACCAGGTGTGTATTTTCTAGGCTTCGAAAATACTGACGGGGATGTTAAAATACTTTTTTTTTTTCTGTTTCTAGTTTGGATTTTATCAGCGGTGCACAGAGATTTCTAAATGTCCTTAGATTTTTATTTGTTTAGCAATTTTCTGTTATTTATTCTGAGTTAATGATAGTAGCACATCTATACTAACCTGGTAGTTCTACGCTTACATGTAATTCCACTCGATCTGCCTGTCTTCTTGCAGTAAATGTTTCTGGGTTTTTTTCGTTTGATTTTAAATCTGTGTGTAACTTTTCGATTTTTTTAAGCATTGACTAAAGTAATGCAAAAAGTTTAAGGGGAAATAAAGGTTTGTTTTGGAGGTTTTTTTTAAGTGAGTAAGAATGATCATACTGTGAGGGGCAAGTTGAGCACTCAGTTCTATGTTTACGACTCGTTAATATTTCCTTAATAGAAACAAAATAAACAGTGACAAGGACAGTGGAATGCCTGCTCAGTTCCCTCAGAAGGACAAAAAAAAGAGAGGATATTGTGAATGTTGTGGGAAGAAGTACGAAGATCTGCAAACAGTACGTGAAATGTCAAGTATATGCTTTGATACCATCATATCTTTTAAGTGGGTTATCACCAGAGGTTTCTCTATAATTTTTTGAAATATTTTTCTGAATAATCAGGAAATGAGTATTTTTTTCCCATGTTAGAGGCAGTAATTAAGGATTAAAACCAATCTCTGATAGCTGAAGGCACTAGTAATTCATGTCTTGGAGATGCTGGTAGTAAATTAATGGTATTTACTTGCTCCTTGTGGTACTGTTGACTTGTATATTCATATCTGTAGTATTAGATTTGTTTCGTGTTTTTTCTTTATTGCAGCATCTTGAAAGTGAGCGGCACCAAAATTTTGCACAAAGCACACAGTATAAAGTTGTTGATGATATAATCTCGAAGTTAGTTTATGAGTTTGTTGCATACAAAGATGACGATACAGGAAAAGTAAAAAGGTGAGTTCCATGTTGTAAATTCTAAAGACTCTGTGAGTCAAGACGTTGAACATAAAGATAGTTCTGAAATTCTTGATCTGAATAGAACTGGATAAATTCATATTTTTAACTCTAAAATAAATCACGGAAATTTTCAATGAGGTTGTACCTGGCAGATCAGTTCTGTAAAGCAGAACTTAGGAAAAAAAAATCAGAAGTGCAGATGATGTCAGAGAAAGATGAGACTGTAAGTCTCCAGAAGCTGTCCTACCTATCTGCAGCTTCTGTAACGCAAAATCTACTGTACTGAATATTGCTAACAGAAAGACAGCAATGTCTGGGCATCTTGCTCTGGGTGCTTTCTGTCATTTTCAGTGGTCTAAGGAGAGCAAATTGGTCAATCTGGTCTTACTTGTGGAAAAGCTTTGTACCTATACTCTAAACCTCTTAGCTTCTGTGCTGCCTGTGCAGGACAGAGAAAGCAAATGTTCCTTTCTTTGTATCTCAAAAGCTTAAAAGGGTGAGAAAGGCTTGTTTGATGTCTTGGACTGTAGGCACCAGGGTCTTTGTTACGTGAAGCAGTAACACTATTCGAGGTTGCTCTGATTTTTTGCAAATGAGTCAGGAGATAAGAAATAACTTTCTTGTTTATTTATTTTTAAAAAAAGGCAAGTAATGAAGAAATAAATATACTCTTAGTGAAATCAAAGGAAATGCAAATGGAATCAAACAACTGATAGCCTAATGAAAGCAAGCCTTTTATTTCTTTTGTGATTTCAAAATACTCAGAGTTGTTAGGCTTGAAATCCTGTCAAGAAAATCATGTTAATTTTGTGTGTAAATATCATAGAATACTTGCAAGTATTTATAATCATCGCATTATATTCATTAACTTCTTTTGTTCTTAATGCCACTGTAAATTTAGATTTACTGAAATACTAGACTACTTTGTGTGTTTTTAAAACAACTTTATAAGCTATAGAAATCAGTAAGAAAGCATCAAAACTATAGAGCACTCTGCTCCTGTAGAAATAGTGTGTTACTACCCTAAATATATTTTCCTTGAGGAGTAAAAACAAAAGCTCCTTTGTCAGTTCAGTTGCTTTTCTAGAATCGGTTGCATATGGAGTTGTGTTACATGTGTTATTATGTTTGTTAATATTTTTAAACAATTTCATTGTAGGACAAAATGTAGCACAGGATATTTTTCTCCTATTATTGGAAAGATAACCAGACCAGATGAGCTGAAAGAGCGACTGAAAAAGCAACGCCTTTCTTTGAAAACTTACTCATGGAAGGATACTGCAATGCAGGCACTCAAACTGGATCGCCAGCCTGCAGAAGTACAACCAAATTCTGTGCCAATACCTACCCCTGTTTCTGCATCTGTCTGTTCAGTTCTTTATTGTCACCCATCACAACCTTCAGAACCAAAAAGTAAGTTCAGAATTAATAATGAAAATATTAAGACTGATTGCTCCTGTGCTGTGAAGTTAAGAGAGACTGTTGTATCCTCAAATTCCATACAACCACCCCTTCAGAAAACTGACGAAGTGTACACAGAGAACTTGTCTCGAGCTTCTGAGCCATTCAGCAAGGAAATACTGGAACCAGATGCAAGTAAGAAGAATGTACAGTGTTTTCAGGAAGGAACGGATACTTTATATTCTCATACCCAAGTTACAGATTTTAGTGAAAAGGACAAAAACTTACTGCAGCAAAAACGAAAATTAAATAATTCAGTAGTTCTACCAGCAAAGTGCTTGAAAAAAACAGATGCCAATCCTACATTTGTCGAGAAACATCACGATTTATGTGATAATCATCAACAAATGCAGCACAATATCATTCTGAAGGCTGAGGTATGTGATACTGCTGTGAACAAAGACCTTAATGCATCAGCTGCCAGCACTGCCCACAGTTCACCGTTTGGAAAGCTGCACAGAAGAGTGAAACTTAACTTGAGAAGGAATAAAAGAGAAACCTGGAAACAGAATGTGGAGTTATGTGTAAAGAATTCAGATGGACTGTCTGCTCCTGAGGAGAAGAGAAGCACTTGTAGCTCACCACTGCAGACCCTATTGGAGTTATTTCAGACAAGTGAAAGAAACTCAGAATTTGGAGGCTTTTCAAGTTACACTGAGAACAAATGTTTAATGAGCATAAATGATGTATGCGAAGGGCAGAATACAAATGTTATGTGGTCGTTATTTTCCTCTTCATCCTCATCCCCGTTTTTTGGATTTTAATACCTGTTTATTTAATAGAATTATTTTTAAATTGACTTGAAAATTTAAGGTTGTATTCATGAAGACTTAAATTGCTGTATTATATGTACAGATTATTTGGTTTTCAAGTTTTTTAATGCAAAAGCTTCTGTATATGTAAATATGACAAATAAAACTCAGTATGGTTTCAGTCGTGTGTTTTGAGTTTTTTTTAAAGGTACTGCTTTATCGTGGCTGGTAAAAGGCTCTGACCCCACATTTGGATTAAATTAATTGCTAGGTAAAGCGTGATGCAGCTGCATTTAGCTAGAGTAATTTTCTAAAATCATTGATTGATACATTCCAAGTAACCACATTAAAAATAACTGGATGTTCCATTGTAAATAAGGTATTTCATTACTCATGGATTACTGGTGTTTTGTGGGCATTTGCTTGCTTCCCTTTCCTGTTTCTTCTACTGCTGCTTTAATAGAGAACACAGTAACAAAGATGTATTACATTCTTTGACTACTCTGATGTATTATTATTAAATTGAAACTAGCTCTGTTGTGTATTTCAGCTAATAAGAAGGCAGTTAGATGTATATATTTTCATTGGGGGAAAACAAACACAAAAAACCAACAGGACAGGTAGGTTTCTGATCAACTTGGGTCATTTGTTTGATTTTTCTTTCAGAGTAGCCAGCCTGTCAGATTGGCTTACTCAGAGGCTGAGTGAAAGACACAAGTGAGAGTTGGGGGGACTTTTTTTAGTATTGCAGGTCTTTACCAGAGCTGTTTTCTTTCAAAATTTCTGTATCTGTGAATCATGAGAGGGCACAAGTATGAAATTACAAGAGGCAAAGCTTTATTAATAAATGTAGAGTGTCTTAAGGTCATATAAGGATCTGCACCACAGAAATTACTTTCATTAACTTTTGCATAAATTACTTGTTTGCATTTTCATCTCTTGCCCATTGAATGTTCTCAAACTTCGTGCTCTTATGGTTAAAGTGCTTTAATGTCGCATGCTATTGTCTGTCCTTTAAAGGCTGTTTTCTGTGAGGGGTAGGTAAGGCTGCTTGGAGTGCAGGAATGGGTGAGGAAAATGATATAAAATTACTTTCCTTTAGAGAGGGTGTGAATTGGAAGCTTACTGATGAAAGTAGCTGCTTAGGGAGTTAGTCACCTTAAAGGTGACATTCCTTATTCCCCTGTTAATGTAATTGCATGTACAGTCTGGTGAGGACTGCTTTTGGCTTCTCCATCTTACTGGTTGCTTCTGGCTTGATTTATAGTTAATTCTTTTCTGGATTTGCATCCAGAAAATATAGAAAGTCATTATAGATATGAGCAGAATTAACATTTTAAAGAGGAGTTGATCTTGAATGTGTATGTCTGTATTTATTTTTTGCCTGTAAATTACCAGGATATAGTGCTTTAGGACTGGAACTTTAAAGTAGAAGATTGAAGCAATTACTTTGCTCTTCATTTTGAATGACACTTTAATGATTGCTCTCTGGTTCAATGAATTCAATATATTTTAGGAACAAGTGTTTTGACTGTTTTTCTTCTGTTGAGATAATTTTGTTTGGTTGGAAGGGTTTTTTTGTTCTTTTTTTTTTTTTTTTTTGGTTGATTGGTTGGAGTTTTTCCGGGTGTGGGTTTTTTCTAGCTTTTGGTTCAGTCTTCAAAGTAAAATTAAGAAAAATTTGCCTTTCCCATTAATGCATTGCAACAATCTGCCAGTAAGTATCTCTTGCTTCCCCTCCCTTCTCCCATCCCTGGGGCACGCACTCCTTAGCTGCCGTGGTGGCCTCCCTCTGGGATGTACGGGTATTGATACACCTAAGGATTGCTGCCATGTTAAGTGGGCAGGTAGAAGTCACTGCTAGTAAATCTCCTCATCAGATAAACAATGTGCATGTTTTGCATGTGATCAAATGCAGTCCTAGAACATGTTAACAGGCACTGCAAAGACAAGTTTTGAACACATTGGAATCTAGCTTTAGAATCTTGAAGGGGAAAAACAAATCTGAGGTTTGTCATTAAAATATGAAGACTATTCATTGTAATCCAGAATAAGATAGGAGAGTCACTGCTACTGGTTGCAAAAAGCTGTTCTAGTCATGATGCAGATTTTGTTTACTGGTCACTTTAGTGTGTGTTAGGAGTCCCCTTTGTTGTATGTTTAGATGGCATCACAAGCCACAGTAAGCTTATTAACTATTTCCAAAACAGATTTACTCAGTGTATTTAATTATTTTAATGTATTTGTTATCTTTTAAGCGTGTTTAAAAAAACCCCAACAGTTTTTACAAAAGTTTGAATGTATTTATGTTACAATTTGGAAAAATAAATACAGAAGGGTAGTTACTAGAACATCTATCTCTCTCTGATTTCCTCATAGAGAAGAGAATTGAGTGTTTTCAAAACGTGGCAGTGATTGTGAGAAATGTTAAATGGTTCAGACAAAGACTACCACAAGTACCTCTCTGGTCACTGAAACTGCACTTCTAATGGCAAACCTTTATTTATTTGTGAGTATATATTTGTGATAAATAGATATTGTATAATTACAGTTTGAACCTTTTATTCCTAAGTACATGGATTTCTTCTAATGCACTTCATTTTCGAATTGTCTTGCTTTCTGTGACTTTGAGGAGCAGGCATCGTTAATGCTTATATTCTGTTCAAAAGTAGTTGTTAAGATTCCAACTGTTGCTTCCTTTTTGTGGTAGTTAGAGACATTTGGAGCTCTACTCCCATATCTCTGCAGCGTACACTTTACACAGTGCAAGATTCTAAGTTTTAATGAAGTGCGTAAATCCTGAGTATCAAAAGAAGGTGAAAGCTTTAACCCTTTTGTAAAACAGACATTACTTAATTTTAATATCTCATTGAACAAATATCCCCTAGGCTTTTAGACCATACAAGTACTCTTATTTAAGTGATTATCTTGTGACCCAGTGATCTTCCTTGTTTCATGGGAGTGGCAAGCACATTTCTGGGGATGTGAAATATTTTATGAACTTTGAAATGTTAAAATAGGAGGTATGTGCATACACACACACGTGCCAATGCTGAAAGCCTGTGCACACACTATACTGGTTTGGTACTTCAGTGTAAGGGTGAGTTCAGACTTTGGGACAAACCAAAATGATCTTCAGTAAAGACTTTTAACGTGGAAACTGTAGCTAGAAAATGCAAAGTTGGGATGGTAGTAACAACATCAAAAGAAATACAGGCGTTGAAAAAGATGCTTTTAAAAATAAAGCATTGGAAGAAGTAGTATTTTACTTCAATTGCACCTACACCATAGGCTTGGGTTTTTGCAGTGGAGGCCCTAGCACTGCATACGGCTTTGCTCCATGATACGTGTTTAGTAGAAATGTTGTGTCTGTTCAGGTAAGTTATAGTGTGGCTGAGAGGAAGAGTTCCCAGTCCGTATGTGTGTGCAGGGGGGTGTACGTACAGACACTCCTGTGTGGATTAGCGGTGCCAACACCACTCACACGTAAGGAAGTTCTGCAGTAACTTCTGAGATTCATGCACTCGGGTAAGCCCTGTGCTCTGCAGCAGCATCTGTGTGGGCAGCTCTTGCCCCGTGTCCAGCTGCAGAACACTTGACACAAAGCAAGAGGTGACTAGAGCTGGCTTTCCCGTTAGCGTTGCAGGGATGTTACAGCCTGAGGTTCTTGGCTCCTCAGGAGTACCTGTGAGGGTGTGTGCACCCTCATCCCACATCTGAAGAGGCTCAGCTCTGACACACTCAGCTAATGTAGCTGGTGATGGTGTCAGTGAAGCTCCTGTGGCAGCCTCTGGGTGAAGGAAGGTTGAAAAATTGGTAGCTGCTCTAACTGGTGTAATTACAGTGGGGCATGTGGACATGGGACAAAAATATGAATCCCTCCATGTTCTCCAGCTGGAGAACCTCTGTGATCTCTGTGGTCCATGTGGTTTCTGGGCCATTGGCTGATAAGCACCAGGGGCTGATAAAGCCTGATCATGCTGGGCTTTTTGATCATGTTGACAGCTGATACCACAGAAGCATCAAATCACAGTCTACCTTGGTCTTAGACTGAGTACTCAGAGGTAGAAAGCACTTCCTTGCCATGGTTTCATTCTGTAGATGCTCAGAACTTTAAAACGTGCAATTAGATTGTGTAAAGAATTATGGGAAATTCCTGAAATAGTGAAGTGTAAAATAAAACTACAATTAAATATGATCAAGTGTTCATGTCCTTCTTGGGTGACTAGTTCCAATGTTACTTGCATCACAGCAGGAACTGGACTCCCCTTTATCCCTCTCATTTTTTCCCTTATGTTTTATCTTATGCAAATATTCTCCTGGAAAATAAGTTATTTTCTTTCAAGTGCTTACTGCCACTCAGATTTAGCTGTAACCTCCATATGCATCTAATCACCACTCTTGAAGACAAATGAGGGGAAATTTTAGCAACCAATTGATCCAGAGCAACTGTACAACTTACACAGAATATATGTAGGTGGACTAGAAAATGAATACCAAAATTTATTTCTTAGCATAACTACACCTGTGAACCCTGTAAGGAGATTATTTATGCTTGCACTTAATAGCAAAAACAAAGGTAAATCCTGCTGGTAATACCACAGAGTCACCACTGTTTATCTGTAGCAGGTGAAGGTAAATGTGAGTAAAGTCCATTAACCAGCTTACCATCTCTGAAGGTGATACGAGATGAATATTTTGGGGTATATATAATATTTTTACCATGAATTCTGCCAATGTTGCTATTTTGTCTTTGCTTTACATAGTGCAGCTATCCAAAATAAATGTTGAATCCCAGATATAGCACTATAAAAAGATTTGGGATGGAAAGCAGGTGTTTGGGTGTAGTCCAATTTCATTTGGGATAAAGAAGTTGTAGGTTCAGGTGGCTGTCTGACATAATATTTTTGTTTGTTTGTTTAGGGTTTTTTGTTTGTTTCTTTGGGTTGGGTGTTTTGGGGGTTTTTTTTGTTTTGTTTTCTTTTTTTTGTTGTTGTTGTTTACTTGTTGAGTTGAGTTGAGGGAAGATCTCACTTCAAGATTCAGTGTCGAATATTTGTTGAGTATGTGGATAGCTGGCCATAAACCCCAGACTTTCTCTGTGACCTTCAGTACTGCACACAATGGAGAGGGGGGTGCTGGTCTCCTGTCTCTGGGGACTAGAAATAGGACACAAGGAAATGGTAGGAGGCTGCAACTGGTAATGTTCAGATTGGACATCAGGACAAGGCTCTTCACTGAGAGGACGGTCGGTCACTGGAACATGCTCCTCGGGGAAGCAGTCCCCGAGTCAAGAGTCAAAGGATTGGATGATACCATTATATGGTGTATTTTTAGGTAGTTCCATGAAGAGAATGGAGTTGGACTTTATGATTCTTATAGGTCTCTTCCAACATGAGATATTCTATGAGTTGCTAGAAGAAGAAAAAGTCTATCCCCTGATGTGAAAGAGCTTGTTGCTCAGAGGTGGATAGTCCGCCACAGTCCCCAGCAATGGTGAGGAACTCCCAGGAAAGTAAAACTAGGAGGTGAATCTCTATGTTCTCTGCCTGATTTCCCAAATGAATGTGAAATCACCATCAATGAAATTTAAATATTTCTCTGAAGGATTAAGCCTGTCAAATGATCCATTTCTAATCAATATGTACGATAAGAAGGGACTTCAGACATACAGATCAGGATTTACTTCCTTGTGATTTAGATTCTTCAAAATTATATAGAAATTTTCCACAATTTATATGTCTTCTCTTTAGAATTAATCTTCAGTTTTTACCACAGAAGTAATTAATAAATAAGCCAAATAGTGGAAGATATAAATGAGAGAGGTTTGCAAGGAGAGGAACATAAAACCTTTTTCAGCTCTGTTTTGGCTAATTGTTTTTAGCACGCGGACTTTTAAAATGCCTTTATCTTTGTATCATTTGGCCGTATTTCTAAAAAAAAAAAAGTTATAAATATTATTCTAAAAATTAGTGAAGGGTTTACCAATACAGAGTTGGCATACTAAAAAAAGGACTGCATTTGTGAAACATATGTATGATACCTCACCATATCCACTGAGAACACAGACTGGATAAAACTCTGCATTCATAGTTGCTAGCTTAAAGCAGCCAAGCCTTGGCTGGTGCTGGGTTGGTGAAGCTTCCATGTGTAACACCTACACTAAATCTGAACACTGGTGAGCAAGAGAAAAAAAAATCTGTGATGTACTGGTCCAGAAAATGAGTGTATAACTGTACTGGTATTTGCTGCTGAATGGCGTCATATATATCCAATGTCATGAATTCTCACAGAAATACTGACAGAAGCAGCTGTGAAATAGTGTGCTAGTAGGGAAAGTTTAGTCTAACTGAAATAACTATAGGGGTTGACTGCAGCCTGAAACGTAAGGTTTTATGACTTTTGTAAGAAGATTGAAGCATCATATTATAATACTGATTTTTTCTTTGCTATAAATAGCACTTTCTCATTTTCTTTACCCACCCCATCCAAAGTCTTTTTGACACCCCCACACCAGAGTTTTGCAAGCTAATTTTGCACTGTTTCAGCAGCTGCTTCAGGATTTAATGGATACTTTGAGGTAATATTCCATCTTGCCTCCAGTGCCTTACTGCCGTGTAAGCAGGACAGCATAAAGCTCACTAGCCACTTTCTCCTCAAAGTTACTATGTATTTCCAAATGCAATACTCAGCTGTTATCTTCAGCTTGTTGGACTGTCATTTTGTCTGTTTTTATATCACAGAAGGGAACTCTGAGATTTCCTTCGTCTATCCTCTAGTTGGTTCATTTAATAAGATCATATGTGTAAGTAAGGTAAGCCCTACAAAGAAATCGGGCCGGGAGCGCCGGCAATCCCCGGCGGGTGGCTCCGGGAAGCCAGGCAGCCACTGCCGAGCCGCTGTGCCCGGAGCACGGTCCTTCCCGTGGGGAGCCCACGGAAGGTAGAAGGCAGCCCAGTGGGTGGAAACGCTCCTAAGAGCAGAAATGGAGGTGCCGGATGTCCTGGCTGTTGTCGGTGCAAGCAGTGCAATTAATACTGATCTGCATAATGGTTTTAAGATATTTTGCTTGTTTGCTCTTTTGATCCTTGAGACTACAACGAGCAGCAGCTTTCAGTGGCATTAGCTGTGATGCCACCTGCTCCTTTATTATGAGCTTACAACTGGTACAAGCCTTGCAGTGGGTAGTTAGACTTTGTATTCTCTTGCCTGGATCGGTAGCGGGCTGCATCTGCCGCTGCCCTGACCTCCCTCCTCCTCTCTCCGCTCACCTCAACTGCGTGCCATGGCCTCCCTTGCTATCGCCCCTTCGGAAAACGGCGAGGAAAGAGGTGCCTTAGGCGATCACCGCTCTTGTCCCATTTTCATAAAGAAATGTAGTTAAGGAAGGTGAGATACACCGTGCTGAGAGGCAGCACTGCTGCTCTCGGCTTCCCGGTAGGTGGGAGTGTAGAATTGGGTTGCAGATGCAGCCATCCCTCCGCTGAGGGAGAATTATTCTCGCGTTTCAGGGCACGGACATCGTGGGGACTCCTTGACACTTCTGCCTCTTGCTTAGTCCAGGAGAGCATGTTGTAAGGTGAAAGGAATGACTCTGCTTTGTAATCCTTTCCTATTCTCTTTGTTGAAAAAGCGGGGAGGTAGTAGAAATTTAAGAAAGGAAGAAAAAATGTCATAGAGAAGGAAATGAAGGTTTGCTCTGAAAATGAAGACGTAAAGGAGAAGAGAGGGGTTGACGACGGTAAGGGCAGGGAGGGAGGGAAAACGCCCCGGCTGCCTCCCCAGAGAGCCCCCGCCCTCACCCGCAGCTGTCGGTGAAGGCAAGTTTTGCGGCAGGGGTTCCCTCAGCCCCGGAGCGGTGCGGTACCGGGGCGGCCCCACGGGGCGGGGGCGACTGCGGAATCCCTGCGGCGCTGCCCGGGCTCGGGGCTTCCCCTCCAGTCTCGCCGCGCTCCCTCACGCCCTGGCAAACGACTACATTTCCCAGCACTTCCCTCTTCCAAGCGGGCTCTGCGGGGAGCCTCGCAGGCTCTCGCCATCTCCTTCGCTGGCAGGGGGCTCGGCGCGGCGGCGGGGCGGAGCTCGGCAGCCCCGGCCCCGCGGCAGCCACGGCCCCG